>VDFB02117704.1:0-82380 GCA_007258455.2 Sequoia sempervirens | reverse complement strand
AGAGAGACCAGGAGATAGAGGGAGAGAGATAAGAGCTATCTAAAAAGGGAAATAGATATTGAGAGAAGCAAGATTAATAGTTAAAATTGCATCTATAACATTTAAAAAAGCATATTTCATTATGTCGTGATAGATGCCATAACCTACTATAGAGGTACTATTTTCAGACAATTAAGGAGAAGGTAGGAAAAGGTCTTTGAGATTGAATTTGTACATGTCTATCGCAATTTCTAGAAAGTCTCCAAGGATATTTTAACAAATCAATTTTGTGCATATTCTATGATCGTAGAAAGTCATGACAATGCATCTTTAGGGAATTCTACTAAACAATTTTTTCCCACATAATTTGATCACTTTGAGTTTTAGGCTCCAAATACCACCCATTAGATTCAAGTTGACAATCTAGACTATGTCATTTGTCTCCAAGTAGTGTAGGTTGCATGTTATAAATCATAATTACTTCTTACCCAAAAAATGATGGGTGGAGTTCTTTCTAGTCGAGGCATTGATAAGGACCTTAGTCTAGGGTGATATGTAGGTATAATGTCCATACCATATAACATAGAATTAATTTTCCCAAATAATTTTGAGTGGTAAGCTATGTTGTCTTGTGCATTTTAACTTGATAGTACTAATACAATTTTGTGATGGTGGAAATGTGCCCTTCTTCTATAATGAGATGAAATGATGATTTTTAGTATGCCAAATTCTAGTTCACTAGTTTCTTGATGCATATGTATTGAAAATTTTATTATCTATCAAGATTAGAAACTACTTATATCAAAGCAACTCTTAGGATAGTAGTGGCCATTAAAGTAAATCCAACTTGTTCTTTGTGAAGAAAAGATGTCTCTTTACTACAAATGTTGCATTTTATAAAGAAAAGTAGGAGAGAGGGGGAAAGAGAGAGAAAAAGAGTGACAGAAGAGACAAAGAGATATATAAAGAAAAGTAAACAAAAATATAAATTATAAGGAAAGGGGGAAATAGACAAGGAGACACAAAGATGCTTTATAGAGAGAGGAATAGAGATAAATAGGAAATGGGAGAAAAATAAGAGATAAAATTAAGAGAGGGAGAGATATAGGTAGAGGGAGAGAGAGAATGCGGAAGAGAGGGAGAGAGATAGGAAGAGGGAGAGAGAAGGGGGAATAGAGGGAGAGATAGTTCAATATATAGAGAGGGAGAGGGAGAGGGAAAGAGAGGGAGAGATAAAGATAAAGGGTGATATAAAGAGACATAGAGGGATAGGGGAAAAGATAGAGAGATAGGGAGAGAGATAAAGAGATAGGGAGATAAAGGTAGATAAAAATAAGGATATAAAGAGATACAAAGAGGAGTGAGAGGGGAGGAATGATATAGATAGAGGGAGATAGTGAGAGATAGTGAGGGATAGGGAGAGAGATAAAGAGATAGGGAGATAGAGGTAGAAAAATATGGATAGAAAATAATAGAGAGAGGAGCAAGAGGGAGATAGAGACAAAGAATGGAGATGGACTAAGAGAGAGAGGTAGACAATGAGATAAAAAATATAGAGGGGAGGGAGAGATAGGGGAGATAGGAGGATAGAGGAGAGAAAGGCATGAAAGAAGGTAATAGAGAGAGGGAGAGAGAGAAGGAAAGATAGACAAATAGATAGAGATAAAGATAGGAGGAAGGAGGGAGGAAACAGTGGTGGAGGAAATGGATGGATGAAGAAGGAATGGGAATGGAACGACGGATAAGAACTTGGTCTCTAATGGACAAATTATAAATATTATCATGTATATACAATTTTGTAATACCATGAATATGTAACTATATATGCAGAGAGAGAGAAAGACCAAGAGGTAGAGGGAGAGTGATAAGAGAGATAAAAAGGGAAATAGAAATTGATAGGAGTGAGATTAATATTTAAAATAGCATTTATAAAGTCTAAAAAAATCATCTAAGTTTATTATGTTATGGTAGATGACACAACCTACTATAGAGGTCCTATTTTCACACAATTAAGGAGAAGGTAGGCAAAGGTATTTGATATTGAATTTGTACATGTCTTGCATTTTCTAGAAAGTTTCCAAGGACTTTTTAACAGATCCATTTTGTGCATATTCTATGATTGTATAAATCAATGACAACACATATTTAGTGAGTTCTACTAAACAAAATTTTCCCACATAATTGATCACTTTGAGTTTAGGCTCCAAGTGCCACCCATTAGATTCAAGTTGATAATCTAGACTATGTGATTTATCTCCAAGTAGTGTAAGTTGCATGTTATAAAGCTTCATTACTTCTTACCCAAAAAGTAAAAGGTGAAGTTCTTTCTAGTTGATGCGTTGATAAGGACCTTAGTGCAGGGTGATATGTAGGTATGATGGATAATATATAACATAGAATTAATTTTCCCAAATAATTTTGAGTTGTAAGCTATGTTTCCTTGTACATTTTAACTTGATACTAATATAGTTTTGTGATGGTAGAAATGGGCCCTTCTTTTGTAATGAGATGAATTGTTGATGATATTTAGTATGCTAAATTCTAGTTCATTAGTTTCTTGACACATATGTATTGAAAGATTTATTATCTATCAAGATTAAAAATTACTTATATCAAAGCAACTCTTAGGAAAGCAGTGGCCATGAAAGTATATCAGAATTGTTCTTTTGAAGAAAAGATGTCTCTTTACTATAAATGTTGCATTTTATAAAGAAAAGTAGGAGAGAGGGGGAAAGAGATAAAGAAACAAAGAGTGATAGAAGAGACAAAGAGATATATAAAGAAAAGTAAACAAAAATAGAAATAAGGAGAGAGGGAAATAGATAGGGATACACAAAGATACATTTATAGAGAGAGATAGGAGATGGGAGAAAAATAAGAGATGTAAAATTAAGAGAGGGAGAGATATAGGTAGAGGAGGGAGAGACAGAGAGAGAAGAGGGACATATTAAATCAGGGGAGAGACAGGCAGACAAACGAGGAATGAGGGAGAGAAGGGAAGAAAGGAGACAAAGCAAGATGGATAAAGACATGACAGGAGAGACAAAGAGATAGGGAGATAGAGGTAGAGAATGATGGACAGAAAGATATACAAAGAGGTATGAGAGGAAGGAGGGATATAGATGGAGGATATAGAGGGAAATATGGATAGAAAGAGATAGGAGAGGTGAGGGAGGAGATAAATAGAGATAGATATGGATGGAAGAAGGAGGGGGGGAAGGGAAGAGAGAGGGGAAAGGTGACAAAGACAAACTATAATAGAGAGAGGGAGATATAGAGAGGGGGAAGATAGAGAGACAGAGATAGACATAGAGATAGAGATAGAGATAGAGATAGAGATAGGGAGGGAGAAACAAAGAGTGTGTGTGTATATAAGGGAGGGAGAGATAGGGAGATATGAATATGCAACTATAATGTAATATAAATTGTGATTTTATTTGTAAATATACAAATGTTATTCTTTTCTCTCTAACAACAATCAATCAAACCTCATTGTGCGAGTTTCTCAAATGACATGTGTATGTGCCATTTACAACATAAACATGATTGTTATTTGTTTTACGTCTTCATATATAAATTATAAGAGTTTATTTCTAACTAAAACCAGATAGATTGAAAACAAATTAGATTAAAAAATATTTACAAATTCACAAATCTATTAGCTATCTTACTAGACAAGGAAAGTAACATTAGAAATATCTAATTATAAATGAGACAAAATCTACATGCACTTCTATAAAATTATATACCTTGAAGCTGTAATGTATATTTTGGAATATGCAATTAATCACAAATGGTTGACCTAACATTGGAAAGAGATAATACAACTAATCTAAACAAAAATTCTTTACAAAATGACAAGTGTAATTGTAAGACCCCTCTCTCATTTCTTGCTAGTCAAGCATTTTTCCATTTGTTATAAGCATTCCTCACCTTTTGTTTTCTTCCCACCCCCCTTCACCTCCTCCACCTTTTCATTTCATACATATGCATGTTTGGTGAAAACAATTTAATGAAACATGCATATTATCATAAAATAGGTTTGTATATAAGCAATGATATCCATTGTAATTTATGCATCTAATTTTATGAAGCCAAAAAAATGGTCTAGATTCCCAAATACTCAAAATAAAAGTTCTAGAAACTGAAAAAATAAAACCTTGTCCCTTTTTTTATTATTGAAGGTTTGACACTGTGCACATTATTATAGTGTAAGCCCATTTTTTAGATCGTTTCATTGTACATCACCAATAATCTCCACAAGAACATTGTCCCTGTTTAAAATGATGAAAATGGTTTGCATCTCTCACAATAATTTCTTTTGCAACTATCTTGGAGATAAATTTAGTTGCAGTGTGGCAGAGAAATAATTTTTTTCCCCCCTCTTCCACAACATTAAGTAAATGCCTTGAATCTAGAGAATACCCTACCCTTCATCTCCCAAGTCCAATTACTCCAACTTTGCATAGATCTCCTATGTTTGTGGATATAATATGTCTCCTACATGAAAAACATGTACCATTTTATGGCCTTAATCCAACTAAACTGAGAATTTTTTTAATTCCTCGATCTTTCATCAATTTCCTTACCATTTGAACCTCACCCCACTTGTCCACTTTTGCATAGATGTTTGAGAAAAGAACATATGTTGCAACATTTTTAGGATCCAAATCAAAAATCAAAAAACATTGTTGTTGTAAATACTCCTAAGTCTATATTCATATGCGATCTACAAGCACCCAAAAAACACATCCACACAACCACTATAGGTTTAACTGGCATCTTATGATAAAGTGTAGAGTGTCTTAAAGATAGTCAACCCGGGCAAGAAGGTCAACCATGCAAACATAATGATCAACTGCAGATGTAATGCATAAGAGCTACTCATGTGATTGAAGTATGTACAGTCCTCATCCACTAAACCTGTATGGCTGCATACATATAGAACACAAGCAAATCTTATAATGTCAGGATATGTTCTAGAGTGCTTCATTAAATCAATGATTTTGAGAGCATCTTGCAAAATCCATGTTGTGCATATCCTGCAGTCATTGCATTCCATGAGATTGACATCTCAAACATTTCACTTGCTTTTTTATGCTTCCACATTTTGCATACATGTCCACCAGGGTAGTTGCAACTGCAACATCTGATAAAATTCCTCTATTCTTTATGCTTTTGATGGATGTCCATACCCTGTTCCAATTCTCCTATTTTGGCACAGGCAGGGAGAATGCTCGCAAAAGTTATGGAGTCTGGCTTTACACCTGCCAATTGCATTTGCCTGAAAGTTTCTAAAGCTTTTAAAAAAAATCCATTTGGTGCATATCCTGTGATCATTGCATTCCGTGACATAACCTCTCATTAGGCATTATGTCAAACAGTTCACGTGCCTTTTCTATGCTTCCACATTTTGCATGCATGTCTACCAGAGCATTTCGAACTATAATATCTGCAAAAATCCTCCTTCCACGATGCTTTGATGTCCATACCGTGTTCCAAAGCTCCCATTTTTGCACAGGCAGGGAGGAAATTGGCGAAGGTTGTGGAATTAGGCTTTACACCTACCAATTTCATTTGCTTGAAATTTTCTAAAGCCTTTTCAACAAATCCATTTTGTATATATTCTGCAATCTTTGCAGTCCATGAGATAACATTTTGTACAGGCATTCTGTCAAACAGTTCACGTGCCTTGTTAATGCTTACACTTTTTGCATGCATGTCTACTAGGGCAGTTTGCCTCGTATGCCAAAGAATTTACTGCATCTTCCCGCTGGTGAGGATGTAATTCGTTCAGTAGTTTAGTCACGTTGCTTGCTCTAAAAACCTTACAGGCAAAGAGTCACTTTGCTTTCTGTTAAGCTTATAGTACTCCAAGCAAACTTTCTTTACACGGTCCACAAGTTCATACTCTATGCCATAGTTCAAAAACTGCAAACACATAATGAAATCACTTCATCTTTCTTTCTGCTATATGAATCAAAGGTAGCAAAATGATCAAAACAAAAAACATGTTCAATTGTGTTCAACTGAAAGGAACTAGTATTCTCACAGGCCTTTGTTATTTCGGCCGTAATCACCTCTCTATCTCTTCGCTATGTTTTTCAAATCTAAAACTGAAATGCCCATTTTCTTTATAAAATTGCGTGACAAATTCTCTTAAAAAGCAATAGAAGAAACGGGCCGCTTTCCTTATTGAATGCTGTGTTGCGCGTAGCTCTTTATAAAGATGGAAATCGGGAAGGAATATTTATGAGCTGAGCAATGAATATGATAAACGAGTTATGTGGCCGCCTCGTGAAACTAAAATTTCCAATCAACGGAGTGCGCAGATTCAATCGCTGTTGTCTGTTGAAAAGTCTTGCATATAAATACGTGTGACGTTGCGATGCATTACATCGTCTTGCACGTCTATGCAGAACTCTACGCAGTTGATCTCAAAATCCAGTTGACTGACTTCAGGTGTAAACAAGATAAAAAGCGGTGGAAAAAAATTAACGTCCAAGATAAGTTTGATCGTCTCCCGGAAGTATTCAGTCATCGATTTAATATTTTAGGTTGCTTCATTTCATAGTAGATACGCCTTCGGCGTAAATTCGGCGTAAAATATCTTTTAATCTAGATATAATATTTAGAATATATTTTGAAAAGAAAGAACTTGTCCTTTGTATCTATTGTTAATTATCTCAAATATGCAGTGATCTATCTTCACTAAAGTGTCTTTGAATTGTCTCCAAATCTGTTTGAACTAGGGGTTTTCGTCCTCTAATTTTAGAGTTCGAGGGGTTCCATCTTCAAATTACTGAACCATAGTCCATGCTCTACAAAGGGGTGATAATTAGATATATAAAAATTACCCAATGACGATTCCTTCTCCCTTTTGCTTTCCCTTATATACCTTATTTTCCTCATAGACAACTCTTCATAATGCCCCATGACTTCTGATAAAATTAAGCTTTAATATAATTTTTGTTTGTTATAATTTAACCACTACTTAATGAACTTGCAAGTACCTTTCCTTTTAAATTTAAGTGCTACATTTAATTATTATTATTTATAGGTGGGCACATATAACCACCCTTCTTAAGATTACTTGTCCTTGAACAATTGTAAAATAGGATGTTGAAGAATTTTTCGCATTTTCCCATTTAGCATCTTCTCTAGGGAGATCTTTCCATCAAACTAGGTATTATGTCATTGTTTTATTTTGTAGCTTATTTTCTCTAAAATTTATAATGGCCTTAGGAATCAAATTTTGTTTTCATTTATCATGCAATGGGGGTAGCTTCAATGAAGGAACAATTTGACTTCTTAAAGCTCTTTTTAAGAAGAGACGTAAAATACATTATGGATCTTACATTTTTCAATGGGTTCAATTCATATGCAACCTTCCCAACTCATCATTTGATTCTATGTCATAGAACCTAGTTTTAATTCTTTTGCCCCACTCCCTTTTAGGGAATATTTTCTATAGGTTGTAGCCTCAAGAAGACCATATCCCCTACTTCAAATGCTCTTTCAATTCAATATTGATCAATATATGTTTTTGCTGATTCTAAGTTTGTTGTAGGTTCTCTTTGAGTGATCTTAAAATTTCCTCTTTTCTTAACTAGATATTTTTCCCCTAGTATGCTACTATCTATAATGACCAAATCCACAAAGGATAAAGCATCATAACAATATAAGGCCTTGAAAAGTAACAATGGACATAGTATATGTGGTATTGTAACAATGTTCCCCTAAATAAAACCACTTTATCTAGGTTGTTTGATGCCTAACTACATAATTTCACAAATAGCCCTCTATCCATTTGTTGGTTATTTGTGGATGATAATTGGTACTTGGAGATATTTAAGTTCCCATTAAATTGAAGAGTTCTTGCCAAACAAGTGGAGGAACTATCTCTCCCTATCACTTACCATGTTTTTGGCAACCCATGTAATTTGAAAACCTCTTTAAAAAATAATTTGATCACTTGAGTTGCCTTAAAATTCATAGATATGGAAAACAAATTACCATATTTAGTAAGTCTATCAACTACAACATATATGGAATCTTTCCCTTGTGACTTAGGGAGTCTTATAATAAAATCCATTAATATACTTTACCATTTCTAGTTTATAATTGACAATGATTGTAATAGTCCTACAAGAAAGGCATGTTATATTTTATTTTATTAGCAAATAAGGCACTACTTGATGTACTTAAGAATGTCTCCTTTGAGACCTTTCCATGGAAATCTCTCCCTAATTTGTCAATAGGTCTTAAGTAACCTTGATGCCTTGCCAATGGTATGTCATGTGCAACCTTCAAAACCTTATTCTTTATCTTTGATCTTGGGATAAAATAAATTATGTCTTTGTATAAAATAAGGTCGTCTACTACTTTATATCTTTCATCATGGATCTTTCCTTCCAAAATGTTAGTAGCAAATGCATCCTTCCTATATTCTATTGTTATGTTAGCCTTCCAATCAAGAGCAATCTTTGATAATGAACGTAAGTATGGCTTCCTTGATAGAGAATGACTTACATTATTTTTACTTTTGATGTATTCAATGTCAAAGTTGTAGGCTTGAAGCTTGCTTACCCATTTTTGTTGTTCATCATTTAAATCTTTTTGGCTAATAAAAAACCTCAAATTATTGTGAGTTGTTTTGACCAGAAACCTTCCACAAACCAAATATTTTCTACATTTGTTTAGAGCATGCATTATAGGTAGCATTTCCCTATCATAGATTGAATAACCCTTTTCATTGCCTTTTAACTATCGAGTTTCAAAAGTTATTAGATGTCCCCTTTGCATTAACACTACGCCAACTCCTTCACATGAGGCATCACATTCTAAAACAAAAGGAAGTGAGAAATTTGGAGTGGATATTATAGGACATGAACTTACTATTTTTCATAAGTTTATCAAAACCCTATTGAGTAGTCTTTTTCCATGCAAATGCTCCTTTCTTAATTAAATTTGTCAATGTAACAACTAATTGAGAGAATCCTTTTACAAATCTTTTGTAATAGCTACATAGCTCAAAGAACACTCTCATCCTAGTTAAATTGGCTAATCGGGGCCAATTTAATATGGCTTGTATCTTTTGTTAATCGATTTGTACTCCTTGAGCACTAATAACATTTCCTAAGTAGAGAATCCCCATCAACCCAAACTCACATTTGTTTTGTTTTGCATAAAAGGATTGTTGCTCTAATATTCCCTAATTTTTATCCAAATGTTGTAGACGTTCCTACCATGATTTGTTGTAGATCAAAATATCATCAAAGAATACTAAGACAAACTTCCTCAAGCAATTTCTAAACACATGGTTCCTACATGATAGCAAAGTGGTGGGAGCATTTTTTTTTTTGATATAGTAAGCAACATTTACAGGGCATTATACTCTTTACACGGAGAGCCCTTAGGGCCAAAAAAGAGATAGTTCAAAACAAGACATGAACTAGAAAGAGAAGCAGACAAAACAGGCCAAACAAGTCACACACATAACAATACCAGAACATGAATGGCCAACAGGCAACAATTCGGAAAAAAGTACTAGGACTAGACAACCCCAAAATCTAAGGGAGTATATCTAACTCTCAAGACTTGAGGCCACGGTTTGAGGAGTCCCTTCTTTTTTTTCTACACAACAGACCAGGAAGGCTTGGAAACATCAACTGAGCGAGGCGAGATGAGTGGTTCCTCAACAACCACCACGAACAAAGAGCCACCACGCAACGAAGCCGACAACACAGAAGAGGAGTCAGGGGCATTCAAAGGATCAACATAAGTGTTCATCGAGGGACGGGCAGGCTCACTTAGCACAATGACAACAGATCGGGGCAATGGTTCCACATAAGGGATAGTTGGAGGAGGAACTTGGGGAGACACAACCACCAAGGAAGAGGAAGGGACCTCCTCCTTAGAGGGACCATCTAAAGAAGGAGAGCCCGCCATGAAATGGGAGCATTTGTTAAATCAAAGGGAAATAACTAAAAACTCAAAATGCCTAAAATGACAACAAAAAGTAGTTTTATGCATATCTTATTCAGTCTCCCATATTTGATGATACCCAAATCTCAAATTAATTATTGAGAAGAACACCTCATTTAATTCATCAATTCTCATAATTGGATATTTGGTTTTAATAGTTTTCTTGTTTAAAGCCTTCAAATATATCCACATTTACATAGTTTCATCTTTCTCTTTCACTAATACAATTGAAGATGCAAAAGAGCTAAAACTTGGCCTAATATGACCCATCTCCAAAAGTTCTTTAATTGTTTTTTCAGTTTTCTCCTTAAATCTTCTTGGATGCTTACCAAGGAGTAGTAATTATTGGTTTTGTTCTAATGTCTAGTTCTATTATGTGTCAAAACCCTCTATCAAGAGGCAATCTTAAAGGAATGTCTTTGAAACCATGCTATGCTTGTCCAAGAGTGTTTGTATATCCACATGATACAGTTTCTTACTTGTAGTGGTTGTAGAAGTTACTAAGCATTATATTGTCTGTGCTACTTGCCCACTCATAATACACTTTTCCATCCTTTTTGTTGATATAACTCTAGGAGCTTCACTAGTAATGCTTTGTAACACTATGTCTTTACCTTTTGATTTGAACCTTAGCTCCAAAGTTTGATAATTTTGTGTAATTATCCCAAAGAGTGTGCCTGTTGCACTCTTAAAACCACATTAATTGTTCATATGCTCGTTGCATAGCAATCATCTTGCATCTTATGCCTACCAAGGACAATCTCTAATTGTGGACTTTTCTTATTGCACAAAATGGTAAAACTATCAAACAATATAACATTGAATACATTAAAATTTGTTGAATCCATTGAAATATGTTTGTAACCCTCTTCTAGCAATCAACCCTTTATTGATGAAGTTTTGTGTTGCTCTACTATCAATTATAATTGTAACTTTGTGCCCCTACAAAACTACTCTTACTTGGAAAATATGATATTTAGGAGTACTTGACAAGGTTGCAAGTGTGCCCCTTGAATGTTCACCTTCTTTTATTTTTTATTTAGGTTCACATTTATCTACTTTTAGTTGTGATTCTTCCTCCTCATCAAACATTACTTCTATGTAATGTACTTGGCCTTTAGGGTAAGTGCAAGAAGTTGAGTCCATGAAACATGGAAGTTTTTGCTTTAGCCAAAAAAATGAAATCGGCATTGCAAAAACATCCCAATTTTCATAAATGGGATCCCGATTTAAAAAAAGGGATCCCGTTTTGAATTTAGGTTAAAATGGGATCCCATTTTTTAAAAATTAGGATCTATTTGTGAAAGGGTCCCAAACCGACGGACACGAAACGGGATCTTGACTTGTAAAAATTGGGATCTCGTTTTGTAATAATCGGGATCCCATTTTAAGATAGTATTTTTTTTTAAATGAACGAAACTCAGTTCATTCAATAGCACGGGATCCCAAACTGGCGAGCGAGAACGACATTACAACGACCTCCAGGTGCGCCTCCACCCCCAATTTTTTTGTTTTTTTCGTGTTTTCTTGAAATTTTTAATACAATAATAGGTGCTAGCATTTTTTTTCCGATTTATTTAGTGTTTTATGCATTTTATTTCCTATAACAGTAGAAATGATGATTTGTAGAAGTAGATGAAAAAAATGCAATGAAATCTTGCATATATTGAATAGAAAGGAAAAAATCAACCTTAAATTGTATGTTAAGAACAAAATTTAGCTTTTGAAACCTAAATTGTTCAATCGAACAAAAAAAATTTGCATTTGAAAACCCTAATTGAAAGGAAGCAAAAAAATTTGCATTTCAAAACCCTAAATTGAAATGAAATAAAAAAATTGCATTTGAATTTGACCCTAATTGCTTTTTGAAACCTTAAATTCAAATGAAACAAAAAAAATTGGATTTGAAAACCCTAGTTTGAAATGAAACAAAAAAATTGCATTAAAAACCCTAATTGCTTAGATTGAAACTCTAAATTGAATTCAAACAATTTTTTTTGCTAAAACCCTAAATTGAAATCAAAGAAATCATTTTGCATTTGAAAACCCTAATTTCGAGCTCAAGAATATTTGATAATGGAGAAAATTCATTTGCATTGGTTAAATGTTTTAAATTTCATTTGCATTGTATGGAGAAAACAATATGTTAAACTTTACTTTCAATGTTAAATTATAATTAGATTAGAAAACAATATGTTAAAGAATAGTTACAATTCATAAATTATCAATGTTTGTTTGCAAATTTAGTTAGCAAATTCCTAAATTCTTGTACAATCCATTTCCAATTGTCACTTAATTAGATAATATTTGCATTCATTTCTATTTTATGTTTTGATCTCTCTTAGTCATGCCTTGTTTCCATTTCTTGTTTGCATGTGTTGTCTCTTGTCTTTCGGCAATCTTAACTCTCATTCTAGTCAATTAATTGTTAATTAGGCTTCCAGTTTAGTCTAAAATATCAATTTGCACTAGTTACCTAGACACTAAAAGAATCTATATATTTTTCTTTTCTTTCTTTTAGGTTCTTTCAATTCGAAACAATCCAAAATAAAATAAGATTCAACATTAATCAATTTTAAATTATACATTTTATATCATAAAATTCATTTAAGTGGGAAATATTAATGAAAAAAATGTTAAATAAAATAATCTTATATTCAATTAAAAAAATCAAGTTAAAACATACATCAAACTCAATGCTTAATAATACATAATTATGTGTTTCTATTACGAAAATAGTCAATCTATTCATAAAATAAAAAATAGTCATAAACTGTCAGTCTATTACCCTAAACCCTAAACCGATGTCTTAAGGGGTCCTAATATGACATTTCTTAAGGGGATCAAAGAAGTTCTCAAAATTTGGTGAAGTTGCCCAAGGCAACTAAATTTAACAATAATAAGATCGTGCAAGATTATAATATGAATGAGATTTCATGATCTAGGTTGGCCAGTCGAAACAAGAACTATCTCAATCAACTGTTCCACAAGAAAATGTTGTTCACTAACTTGCAAGTTCATTATTCCAAGGGCCACCCAATCTTCACCCTAAGTTCCCTAAACCCTGAACTCTAAAATCTAAACCCTAAACACTAAAGCATTCATTTTGTCCTAGGACCTTAAAATGAAATTTGGTTGCCTTAGGCAACTCCACCAAACTTTATTCCCTTAAGTCATGTCATTTTGTCCTAGGACCTTACTACATAGATCCCCTTAAGCCATCCTATTACCCTAAATCCTAAACTCTAAACCCTAAACCCTAAAGCCATCATTTTTTCCTAGGACCTTAATGAAATTTAGTTGCCTTGGGCATCTTCACCAAATTTTATTCACTTAAACCATGTCATTTTGTACTAGGAACCTTACTACATAGATCCCCTTAAGCCATACTTTAGGGTGTCTTAAGGGGTCTTAATATGACATTTCTTAAGGGGATCAAATAAGTTCTCAAAATTTGGTGAAGTTGCCCAAGGCAACCAAATATAACAATAATAAGATCGTGCAAGATTATAATATGAATGAGATAAATCATGATCTAGGTTGATCGATTTACGGTTTAGGGTGATATGATGGATTAAGGGGATCTATGTCTAGTAAGGTCCTAGGACAAAATGACATGGCTCAAGTGAATAAAATTTGGTGAAGTTGCCTAGGAACTTAATGAAATTTGGTTGCCTTGGGCATCTTCACCAAATTTTATTCACTTAAGCCATGTCATTTTTTACTAGGACCTTACTACATAGATCCCTTTAAGCCATACTTTAGGATGTCTTAAGGGGTCTTAATATGACATTTCTTAAGGGGATCAAATAAGTTATCAAAATTTGGTGAAGTTGCCCAAGGCAACCAAATTTAACAATAATAAGATTATGCAAGATTATAATATGAATGAGATTTCATGATCTAGGTTGATCAATTTACGGTTTAGGGTGATAGGATGGCTTAAGGGGGTCTACATCTAGTAAGGTCCTAGGACAAAATGACATGGCTCAAGTGAATAAAATTTGGTGAAGTTGCCTTAGACCTTAATGAAATTTGGTTGCCTTAGGCATCTTCACCAAATTTTATTCACTTAAGCCATGTCATTTTGTACTAGGACCTTACTACATAGATCCCCTTAAGCCATCCTATTACCCTAAAACCTAAATCCTAAACTCTAAACCATAAACCCTAAAGCATTCATAAATTGTCCTATATTAATAGTTAATTGTTTTTTCATTCAAGTAACATGCCTTAGAAATAAATGAGGCTTACACATTTTATCATTTGTATTCAATTAGGCCATTTATATTGAATGGTTTAAGGGTATTTCCTAAACATGTATCTTACATTTTGAAATTACAAATCTAATGCAGGTTCACTTATATCTTAGAGATCACATGGATCGATTCAATAATATTCGTAATCCACATCCACGCCATCCATCTCCACCACGTCCATCTCCATCTCCACCTCCACCTCCACCTCATAACCCCCACCTCCACCACTTGAAATTGATGGTGCTCGCTTGCAAGCACAAATCAATGCCAATGTTAGAACCATCCAAGATCAAATAAACATTATTCAAAATGAAGAATCTATCACACCACCTGTGAGGATGTTTGTAACGCCCCGCTAAGGGACCAAGTGGATTAACACAAAAGACTATTAACACCAAGCCAATTTTTTTTTTTTTTTAAGAAACTAAAGTAACACTAACTAATGCAACTCAACCAATTAATATGAATGACATTATTACATTAACATGATATTATAATCACATTATAACCTAAAAGTAATATTGAACATAACCCATTTGCACACCTATCCACCATGGTCCCCTAACGTCGCTACTAAGATACACCTACACTAATTAAGCTAAAGAACATATTTGATACACTATGATCATATTTTACTAACACTTGAATGTAAATTAATCTCATACATCAAATTATATATGATAACATATCGAAATTATCTTCAAACCACATCTAACACTATGCCAATATAAATCTATTCTTAATCAATGTTATAAAATAAGTACATAAAAATATATCATATCTACTACTTAATTATACTCATGCATTATAAATACAATATTTTTACATTAAACCTCTCTATTACATACTAAACAATAGTAAAAATGTGTATAATCAAGATTGTAACAATTCACTTACTTTTCTTATACAAGAATGCTACCATGAATACGATTCATAAATCTAAGAGGTACATATGTATAAGATACACTAAACATAATTTTTTTTATGAAAATATCACCTGCACATAAATTCAACTATAGAATGAAGCGAAAAGAAAGACTCTCCATGTTGCGCACGAATTGCACCACCTAAATCCCAATGGATGGTTCAGAAATACCACCCTACCACGTGGAACCCTGAGGCCCACTCCCTCCGTGCTAGGAGACAACACTAGGCCCCACAAACAAGAAAACAACATAACAGAAACCACAAGTGGCTGACACTAAACATTCAAGAAGACTACCAAAATAAGAATCAACCGAAAATTACAATAACTTCACAAATACTTCTAGGTACTTCTATAGACACATTCACATAACACAAATGGATAGAAAACTAAAAAGCTTATCATTAAACCACAACACTATAATAAAGTATATTACATCAATCTCATAATCTTATAACATAATAACTCACTTTAGTTTAGTAATTCACAATCAAGACCAACAATGCACATCCCTGACATAATTGATTTTTACAAATACAAAGCTTCAATACAAGATCTCACAAATATAAAGAGATTTATAACATGAAAATAGTAAACACAATTAAATAAAAATGGTACAACATAATACAGATCAAAGAATATAGTTATACCCTCAAATACAACTTTTAAAACTAAACTAATTCTCACTTGACAACAGTCAAATCTGTTAACAATAAAACAACCATAAAATAGTCATATCAACTCGAAATCAAAATCTGTAAAATACCCATTTCAGATTTAGATGTCGACTACTCAGCAACGCGAAAGAAATTGACTAAAAATGAATAATAATTTCATAAAATGCAAAACAACAGACGGATTCCATAAAACCCTCTTTTCGGCAATACTCGATTACAATCAAATGACAAAATGAGTAACTTAACAACTAGATTTTATCCAAAATAAAATATATAAAAAAAAGAATATTAAAATTAATTTAAGCTATTTCAAACCCCTATAAATTTAAAATCTCAATCTTCTTTTGGCTAGTTACAGAAAGAAATAAAAATATTTTCAATCATAGAGGAGCAACTTGACAGCAGTCTCGTGTTTCAACCATATCTCACAAACTACGATCTGGGTTTTTGAGATTTTTGGACAGAATTTAAACAAGATAAAAAAACCCTTTAAAAATCTCACCAACCCAGTTTGTAAATTTAGATTTATGGGCAACGCAATCAGACCCTTTTATTGGTAAAGAATAAAAACAAATATGTATTGATTTTTATTGTAAAATAAATAAATGTTTCATTCACATACAGAAATAAAACTACCCAATATTTATTTTCAAAAAAATCAAAAGAAAGAAATCAATCAAATCATTCATACAAACAAAAGAAAATTTTAACATAAGATCTGAAAATCCAACCTGGATCCAACGCTTGGGAATGACAGAAATTTGATGCTGAGCTCCAAAGTTTTCAACTTTCAAAACCTTCAAATTGCCACAAATTTCCCATTGCTCCTTCCTCTTTGCAAGCATAGAAAAATCTCTCTCCGAAAAAGAATCCAAATCCAACATGCACGCCCAGATAAAATAACCCAATAGAGAAGAAACCATTTTTTTCCTCCAAAAATAAAGAGAACACTTCCAGAACCCAAATAAACCCAAAAGACAACCTCTCAGCCACCTTTTTAACTTCCATTTTCGTCACTTTTCATAATGGAGTAATTAGGGTGGGTTCTGGACTCTCAAAACATAATTTTATAAAATAAAAATACCTCACCCATAAAGTTATCACATAGGTAACATTTTAAATCATTAAAACCATATAAAAACTTCACAAAACATAAATTAAGTGACCATTTTAATAAAATAATTCAAGAGACTAATAATGCAAAAATTACATCCAAACAAAAGTAAAACAAATATTACTCAATAAACAATAACCAAATACTAAATAATGATAATAATAAACAATAATTAAATAATTATTCCTCAAAATAATAACATAATAAAACATAACATAAATAAATGTCACTTATGGATAATATTATATCACACCTCAAACACATTAATAAAAATCATAACAATAAATATAATAGATACAATATCCAACTTCACTTAAATAACTCACAAACTAAGGTAAAATATAAATCATAAAATAACTTCACATGAAAGAGCAACATTCATATCAAAAGATAAATAACACTAATCATAATCATAACAACACAACTAACCACATGGTTTAACACCAACAAGTTGGGATCTAAAACTAAAGTTAGACAACAAAATCAAACAATCACATTTCACATAAGAAACAATCGAATAAATGCAACACTCCAAACATAGGGTAAAGGAGATCGAACATTGTCTCATGACAACTCGAAAAAGTTAACACATTCTTCATCAATTGTCTCTAGTTGAGAACAATGGCTAAGGTTAGGTTATAATTTGGGCCTAGATGTTATCTCCTCAACCACCATTGGGATTAGAGGCACGCTCAGACCTACTAATTTAGGTAGAGACATAGCCTAGTACCTGTTCACTTAAACATATAAATTAGAGCACATGTGCATAATAGCCGAAACACTAGGAAAGAGGCTCTAGCAATCGTATCTCATTCCCGTATGTCTCTCATACGTCTAATGGTACAATACCGCCCTTTCCACTTATCCTAGCAAACATACTACTGTATCACTCAGTTATCCAAGTAAACCTCTGCATAATAACAATAACATAACAATATGTATCATACTCACTAAAACACTAATAGAAGCTCATGCCCCATCTTGCAACCACAAAGTTTGAACACAAATCATTATATTTTATGATAATAAAAATAATCATAATCAAAATCATAATAATATGACAACACAATGATAATATATTAGAATCAAGTGAAAACCCCAAAGGTAACAAAACACTTTCATCACATCAATATGTCAATAACATACATCATAGTAATGGTCATGTCTGAACACACACATCATGATAAATATATCCTTAAACACATATAATAAATCATTTCCTAACATTTTTACTTAGTCCATAAATTCATGATATACAATAACAATATTAATATCAATTGTTTAACATCATTAACACATACCTTTAAATGTCTCTATTATTTTACTTTCATCTCCAAGTTCCAAAGCCAAACTTCCTACACATCCACTATGAGAATGGAGAGGCACTACAATGTTTGCATCTAGGATGCAAAACATTGTTGATCTTATTAGGGCTATGGATGGGATTTTAGATGAGCATCGACAATGGCTAAGGGAGAGGAGAACTTTTAATTCTGTAAAGGAAAACACAAAGAAATGAAGAGATGCAGTAGAAAGCCACAACAATTTATAAATTAAGACAATGATCTTATAGTTATGAATTTATGAATTTGGTTTAATGGATATTTTGTGTGATGAATTTATGAATTTGGTTGGATGGATATTTTTAGTGACGTGAATTTATGATTTTGGTTGGATGGATATTTTTAGTGACATGAATTTATGAATTTGGTGGAATTTATGAACTTATAATGATGAATTTATAATAGTATATATTTTATGACTATCTACCAGGTCATTATTTCTCTTGTTGGAAAAATGTAATATATATATGCGTTAGACATGAAATGAGCTTTTTGTTAATATTTCAAGTTTATTTTTTAGTATGTACATGTATTAAAATTGCATAGTTCTAGATCTTAAATTTTGAAATTTGTATGTATGTACATAGTTTAGTTGAATGATGTATGCATGCAAATTATGCATTGTATTTTTTATTTTAAATGTATGTACATGTTAAATTTTGAAATTTGTATGCACATGCTCAAGTTCAATCAATGTAAGTATATGTATGCACATCCTATTTAAACAAATTTGTATGTACTTTTCAAATTTAACTATTTCTTGTAATTTTGTAAGTTTGTATGTTAATTTTGTATAATTTAATGCAGGTGCACTTATATCTAATATGATGGATAAATTTAAAATTGATGATATCATCAATCCAACACCTCATCCACCTCCACCTCCACCCTAGGCTCCACCTCCTCCTCCACCCCCTCCACTTAATATCCCACATCCACCACCCATTGGATCTGATGAGGCTCGCTTGCGAGCACATATAAATGATCAAGTGGCATCCATTCAAAATCAAATCAATGCTATGCAAAATCAAGCATTGATTCCACCTCACATGAGACATTTTGCATCTGCGATGCAAAACGTTGTGGATGCCATTAGGACTATTGATTCTGATCTAGATAGGCATCGACGAGAAAGAGAGAAAATGAGACAATTTTATGCAGATGGTCTCTCCTATAAACAAATTTTAGACCTTAAAATAACAAAATCCCATCTAGCCCCTTACTTTATCAACCCTATTACTCGGCAGCCCATTCCTCCCAATAAATCTAGAATATCCATGAGGTGGTGTATACATCCATAGATGAGTGCACATTTTTGGGATCGATGGTATATAGTATTTGACAGTCCACCCCATGCTAATTTGGAAGTCCCATTGTATTTTTTGAGGAAACTATATGTAGAGTTTGTTATGGGGAAAAAACCCAATTATTTTGATTTTAAATCATTTCAGGGTGTTGGTGGCGGCATGCCACAATAGAGGTTAGGGGCAAGGGTTGATCCCTAATGCCCCGTGCATGTGCAACCCCTTGTTGTTCCTCTTGGTCCTACCATTCCCGCACCTGTGCATCAATGTTCAGTGGTATCGACATTAGGATCCTTCAGTACGCTCGCAAGAGACCTTGATCAACATGCTTCTATGATAGCAGGTAGGAAGCATAAAGACAATGATGATGGAGTACTTTATGGAGTTGGTCCGAGTACCACTCTAGGAGTGTCGAGACCACATGTATGTACTAGTTGCCATCAGTTATGCTATGGACCCAATCAGGCCACACCTAGTTTGAGTGGACGTGGAGATTCTAGTGGTTCATCTGGTCGCCTCAGTTCATTTGTAGAATTTCTTACAATAGACCATCACCCTAAGGACACTGCGACACAGGTACAAATATGCATCTACATGTTGAATTTATAAGAATTTTAATGAATGTATATATCAAAGAAAAGTTTGCAATACATTTTAACAATCAAACTGTTTGGTGTACAAATGACACTAATGATGGGCACTTATCCACTCTGCAAGTACATACATCGACACCAATCCTAGTTGGCAATCCTTATGGGGTATTTTGATTTCAATTTTTTAAATTATATATGAAATAATTTTTAACTTGAGTTTTAAATTTATAATTGAATCATGAACATATGTTTTAAATATTTATGTTAGTTTAGGGGAGTCAATTGACTTCCATGTTGATTTCACCCGAGGGGTTGTCGAGCACTCCTCCACTGTCAGGCACCATAGATCAGGGGAAGGTACATTTATATTGCAAATTGTTTAACTTACATTACTATAGTTACAATTATGAATTTTAAATTCACTATATATCAAATGTGCATGTACACTTGTAAATATTAGAAGTGTTAAATGTCTACATGTATGTCTAGGTTGATATGACAATGAGAATGGGCATTGGGCAAACATTAGATGTTGCGGCTACTTGTGAGGCCTCTGAATTTTAGGTTGTTTAAAAAAAATTCTACACAAAATGTGCAAATTTGAATATATATATTTTAGCCTAATTCAAGTATACATGCTTTAAATTTGATCTTGTAGGACTTTGTTAGTGCGAATTTTTGCCATGACTTAGACATAGTTACACCTCTAGGAGGACATGCAGAGCAAGCTCCAGATATCATGGTAATTTAAATTTTTTATTCTATTTAAAGTCAATTACAAATTATATATTCTAAATAACTTTAATTTAAAATTGAATATATATATATATATATATGAGCTAATACATGTTTTAAATTCTTTTTCTTTTATAGTATGAGACACTTCTTGTAGTTGAGCATGTACAAACATGTCCTAGAGTAGAGGGTGCACAACCTCAGAATATGGTACAATTAAAATATGATAAATTATAAATTAAATTGAATTAAATCATTTTTAATTGTAGACTTACATCTAATTTCAACTTTCTTTGTCTTGTTTATGTAGATTGATTCAGAGAATTTAGAGGTTGGTTCAGGTGCACCAGAGCATCCATACCCAGATATGATGGTAATTTAATTTTATGATGAATTATAAATTAAATTGTCATTAAATCATTTTTCATCATCTTACATCTGATTTCATCTTTCTCTTGTACATAGTGTTTCAAGTCATTTGCATAGTCCGCATGGTGTGAAGATGTATCTTGATTATAGAGACGACGATACATGACCTAAACATGATTTTATGGGTTATATTTGATTATTTCATGGACTACATATTTGGTTTCTCATGTACTCTGTTGGACCTTATATTTCATGGTTCAAGACTTTGTTGGACTTTAGTTCATGGGTTGTACTCTGATGGACTTTATTTCATGTGCTTAATATATTGGTTTCATGCACTTAATATGTTGTAAATTATGGACTTTATTATTATTCAATTTTAATTTACATATGTACATTTATGCATTTTATGTTTATAGTTAAGACATTAATATAAGACATTAATGTGAAATTAAAGTTGAAATTAATAGGACATTTTAATATCTGTACTTTACAAATTTAGTGATCCCATACATGATATACATGATATGTACATTCAATAATTAACGATAATTAGTCAATGAACTTATTCAATTCACGTCAATCAATAATTATTCAATAAACCATAATTTACAAACAAAAGCAATCCGTTTGTATACCAAAAAGGATGAAATTTTAAGAAATAAACAATACCATACAAGATTAGAGAACAAAAGCATTAATAAATTCTATAAACTAAACATAAATACCAATCAAAATGCAACGAGTTTTGCCAAAAAAGTTGTTCTATAAGTATACACCATATTTCCTAGTTCTTTTACAACATTAATTTAAAGAACTTAATTATCCAAAAATAGGCTAAAGTTTTCAAATTAAATCATGTAGTCCCATATTTACAAATCATGCAAAGTGTTAGAGAAAACTTAAGAACATAAAAGTCCTATTGACCTCATGTTCCACAAAAAACACTAATTTATAAGCTATCAAAATAAATAATAGCATCGAACACTAATTTATAGGTTGTCTTAAGGGGTCCTAATACGACGTCTTAACTTGGGTCCTAATACGATGTCTTAATGGGATCAAAGGAGAGTATAATTAAGTATAAATATTAAGTGATATAAACAAGTATTATACTTTAGGGTGAGTCATCATAACAAATGGTATAATTAAGTATAATATTTAGGATATGTGCTAATACGACATGTCTTAAGGGGATGTCTTAAGGGCTCCTAATACAACGTCTTAAGGGAATCAAAGAAGAGTATAATTGAGTATAAATATTAAGTGATATAAACAAGTATTATACTTTAGGGTGAGTCATCATAACAAATGATATAATTAAGTATAATATTTAGGATATGTGCTAATAGAACACATCTTAAGGGGATGTCTTAAGGGGATCAAAGAAGAGTATAATTAAGTATAAATATTAAGTGATATAATCAAGTATTATACTTTAGGGTGAGTCATCATATTAACCCTCGACTACAACATAGACAATTTTACCTATATTGGACAATTAACGAATTTGATCGTAGCAACAATAATAGTTTTGACTATTCGTAAAACATTTTCACATGATAGCAATAAGGGTGTCCTCAACTAACTCATAAGCAACAATATTAATAATAGTAATGCTAACATTATCCCTACCATTACGATTAGTGCCTCTAACATCCTCACTATTATTTACTAATTTGCTATAATATTGACATGATTCTACTAGCCATAATGCCCTCCGCCAATAATTAGTAACCTATAAACTCCCAATAGCAATGTTTTCTACAACAAAAATGTTACTATTATTTCCACTATATTTCTACTTATGATTAATATTTGGAGATTAGTTAATTAGTAATGATAGTAATATTGCTCCAATAATAATACTGCCATATTTTTACATTATTAATATGGATATTAATTGTTGATGTTAACCATACTCAACTTCTTTAAGATTCAAGATTTAAATTTATTTTTTTCTTTCTTCATACCTACTATTTTTTGTATTAAATGAAGTTGGATTACAAAAGAATAAAGCAGTCCAAAAAAGGAACTGCAAAGGAAAAGAAAAAAAACCAGAACAACACAAAAGATTATACAAATGCCTTACACACCAAGGCAAATTTGTCCAACATATAGCAAAAAACTATGTACAGTAACAACCATACAAAGAAAGGAGACTACTCTCCTATTGTATCTACAACCACAAAGATGAAAAACAAAAAAGAAACACTCATATTCTGAATTTGAATAGGCATTGTAGATGCCAAGAGAAATGAATATCATCATCGTGGAGTTGTAAAAATTGAAGTTTGATTGCCTCCAAATGCTGTCTATGTTGTGCATCTTCCTTTGAGCCACCTTTTAGCTGAAAACACAAGTAAATAAACTATAGAATGATGTTAGAGTAAAGCTTAAGCATTTCTACTTCCTAATGAACCACATGATTAGAAAACATTGATGAACATCTATCTTTCCATATATTTAGTAAAATAGTTTGTATTATAGAATCAACAATCACATTATTTTGCAGAACAACACCCAAAACACCCCCCTTCCAATACAAAATGTGACCAAAAATTGTAGGGAAATGACCAAAGATAGCATTCCATTTCCTTTTTTCCCCTACACAATCCCAAAAAAATATGCTTCAAACTTTCACTATTTTGATAATGAGGACAGTTAACCGGTCGGAATTCAATTTTTTTAATCTATATCCTACAAGAAATTTGTGGTGCAAAATTTTTCATGTTAAAATTTGAGCATTGACCTCAGCTTTAGATTTCCAAATCTGAACACTCAAATTCCTCCATTTCTTTTCACCTCCATTTCCATTTTTTATTGAGCTTGGGATTAAATGACATCTTTTACCTACTATTGGTTAATGGGTCGATAATAACTTGACGTGGTGAGAATATTGGGAAGTGAATTTACTCGCAATTAATTAAAGTCTAGTTGATCGGATGGGCAGGAAGCTTGATCTTCATGCCACGACTCGTGGTCATTAGATTTTCAATCCTTCCTATTGGTAGTGTAATGAATGGGGATGGCTCACTCCAATGGTTTAATGCATTGCATTGACAGGCATCCATAGATGGCGAAATTAATAGATTTGATATCTCTGTTTTTTTTACTCCTTTTGAATACAATGGGAAGATCTAGGAGCACGCAATTCTCATGAAAATATTAACATTAAATATCTTTTGAAGCCCTAATCGTTTTCTTGTTAATTGTGTGACACGACCTTCGTTGCCTAACGGGTTGATCAGGTGTCAATATCGTTTCGTTTTCAGGTTAATTGTTTTATGTCAAAACTATTATTATTTTTCTCTTGCTAACTTGAAGGGTCCAATCTGCCATCCGCGGTAGCCATAGAGGGATTTTTGCTGACGTTCACAGGCAGGAGCGACCATGACTGCCGCTAGGGGAAATGTGCCAATTTCCGTCTATGATCTAATTGCTGTTTACTCCATGCGTACCTAACCTCCCAATAACTGTTTATATTTTAGTCATTACATTGTTTTAAATATGCCAATACAAATTTACAAATTACATCAATATAGGGGAGAAGACCCAGTAGCTACCCGCCATTGAATAACCGCCACCTCCATGTTCACTTAACCCCCCCAAAAAAAATTTGACTTTGATCCATTAAAAAACTTTATGTTATTGAATAACTAATTACAAAAACACCAATAGCCACTCATTAAGTGCTAAAGTGACTGGTTTAAGTGGATTTTAAGTGCTAAAACAGCTATAATTGATTGAAATTAGAGCGAGCGGCTACTGGACATCCCTCTAAAAGGTGACTTTTTTTACCTCCGCGCGCATATCCAATGCTCCCGCACTCAATCGAATTGCCCAGAAGCTGAAACCTTAGTTATAAGCACTTAACTCATGTGCGAAAAAAACCCATAATTTTTTTTTCTAATTCAATATACGGTTTGAATTCTACGATTGCACGAAGTTAGCCCTAGCGGCTACTAGGTCTTCTCCCCTATGTTCACTAGTAAATGTGTAGCTAACAAAAAAACAACAAATTTAAAAATCTATTGGTACATATATGTTTTGAACACAAGACAAGTTGCACAAAATGAAGTCATTTTTGCATTAATTAAAGTACATTATAGTTTACAATTACCACTCTATGCAAGTGGCTCAAAGCTTCAACTACATTGTATTTACATGTATATATGAACAGTTAATGGTGCACAATACCACATAATATAAAATATTATGAATAGTTAATGGTGCACATTGTGACATCATATAAAACATTGATCAACTTTGTGAGCTATCAATTGCACATTCACCCACACTTCCTATCATATCTTCATGTATTAACTCCATCAACTTCTAGTACCTGCACACATAGTTAATGGTGTAAGGTTCCCTAATAAACCAAAAAAGATATTATAATTCATATACTCAGGCATAAATGGCCACTACAAAATGAAATGACAGATTGTTTCCCACAAAAAATCAAATTTGAAAATCAACCAGCATAATTTAATGCATTCAATTTACACATTTGAATGATTTTATAAGAGGAAATTTCTAGAGTCATTTTCATTACGAATTCTCCTTTGCTTTCACTAAATATCCTCTGCAAAATTTAGAGCTTACTAAGGAAACTTCTGCACATTCCTCTTAAAGGGAGCTTATTCAAGTCGGTACACCCAGAATAACTAAATTCATGTTTTTATTTATCAGTATATTGATTTGCATTTATGTTGTCTGTTTCATTATTCAATATATTGTTTTATATTTATGTACTCAGTGTTTACATTATTTTCAAGCATATTGTTTTACATTTATGTTGTTTGTTTCATTATTCAATATACTATTTTATATTTATGTACTCAGTGTTTACATTATTTTCAGGCATACAAATTATTTTGTTTTTAGTTAGCTGTTCAAATTAGCATTATCTATTATTTAATCATTTCACAATTATATTTTGAATCCCTCATTAATAATCATGAAATTTAATGGGTATACAGTTTTTATCCCAATTTATTGAGCGATTTTTGGATTAAAATTTGCGGACATATATATATATATATTTATATTATACAGTCATGTCGTGTAGGGTTTCATCACATGAAGTTTCACAGATAATGATATATTCTTTTCAGATAGTATATATATACATGACATGACTATATATATATAGTCATGTCGTGTAGTGTTTCATCTTATCAAGCCATGTAGAGTTTCATCACATGAGCCTCTATCAATGTCTGTTATTTAATAATGCCCAAGTTTCTTGCCATATATCCCTATAACTCAGTTATATGTAATAAACACATTGGCATTATCAGTTTAATATATATACAGTCATGTTGTGTAGGGTTTCATCATATCAAGCATGATAGGGTGTTGGGGGGTATAGGATTTTTTCATATTATATATATATATACATGCACATATACATATATATATATATACACACACATTTACATATATATATATATATATATGTATATATGTTTAATCATATATATATATATGATTAAATATATAAACAAAATGTAGAAATATATGTATATCAAATTATATATATTTCCAATTTATATAACCCTAACACTTCCATACCATCAAATACTTTCACCTTGCTTTATAACTGTCCTTGCATTAGGCTACTGTCCAAGTCAATGGCATGTAGTAGATGTAAAAATTCCCCGATGACCCATGCTGATGTAGACGCATCAAAACACTCCTGCCTTGCAATGCATGCAGTCAGAAGTGTTATAAAATCCATGGAAAATACCATGACTTATGATTTCTTGGAAAATTCCTTAAATTTTAAAGTCATGGAAAATGCCATGAATTTTATAACTCTTCATTACATTCTCTGCAGGCCAAAATAACTCCTCTGTTTCTTCATCCTGGAAAACTTAGATGCCATACGTGTTAATCTTTTTACCTTTCCCCTAGCATTTTGTATGTTCAAAAATGGCTTTTAGTTGGCATCGAGGATCATTCTCCATTTTGTTTTTTTTTACAATCATTTCTCTATATGACATTGAGGGTTTCAGTATAACAATTTTCTTTAAGGTATTGTCAGTTTTATTTTAGAATACATAGATTGTGAAGGAAAGTTATATATGTGTGTGTGTGTGTATATACAAACACAAACACATATACATATACATATACATATTTGTAGTTATAAATACATAATACACATATGCATACATACATATATGGTTGTTTATGTACATGCACATATATATATACACATATATATTTTTAAGCACATACCATGCACTATTTGATTTAAACAAGTAAAACTCAAGATTACATGAATTTGTTTGTAGTTATACATACACAGCCTGAATGTAAGGATGCGGTCCTAAAGCCTTCAATGATCATGCTTGTTTATTTTTTGGATTTTCGGACTCATATATATGTTGCACTAACAAGTTATGCTATTTTTATTGTTCATGCAGGTTAAGTGGAAAATCATGGCACCTTCTAGTAGACCAAAAAGGGTTGTAGGAAGAGGACCACACGCCATTAGAGTCACTTGTGGGGTGCACTTCGTTGAAACAAAGTCTGTTGAGGAAGTGCATACAATTCCTAGCCAACAAGATGTTCTTGACTCTGCGGATGAAGCCACCAACACATTTGAAGTCGAACCTCCTATTCATCCAGATGTTCAACCTACTGTGCAACTTCCCTCACCAGTACCCATTAGGTAGTGGACATATGCTAATATGGAAGGAGAAGTTAAAAGTGTCGAAGAACACAACATGTCAATCAGGGCAACAATAATCAAGTGGGGTATGCCACCTAGCAGTTTGAGGGTGTGGCTGTTAGGAGTTACCACCACCAAGAGGAGGGGTCCATGTACCATTTTATCTGAGAGGAGGAGACTAAAGTTGTCCAATGGTGTAAGGACATGGTAGAATTGGGCCATGGACTGCAGGTAAATCAAATACAAACTACAGTTTCCCAAATCACTGGAAGTCGGCCCAATCCATTCACAAATGGGGTCCCTAGGAGGTCATGGTGGGTAGGATTTCGAAGAAGGCACCTAGATTTGACAATCAAAATAGTTGAAGGAGTGGAAAATGACAGAGCGATTATTGTTCGTCCTTCTGTCATGCAAGCATTCTATGACAACCTCAAGAGTATGATCAACCTTAAACACTATAGAGCAAGCTGAATTTGGAACTGTGATGAGACTAGTATTCAGGCTGGTAGAAATTGTGGCATGAGAGTTATTACCAAATTGGGTGCAAAATGTGTACCACATTTGGTATCAAAAAGTAGAGAGTGGATCACAGTGTTGGCTTGTGTAAGTGCGTCTAGGTTAAGTATTCCTGGGTTCTACTTGTTTAAATTAAAGAGGCACATGCAAAACTATATCATAAATTGCGAGATAGGGGCATTGATGGCAATTCAAGAACATACTTGGATGAAAAAGGAACTATTTTTCAAATGGTTAACCATTTTGCAGGTAATATCCCCAGTGGGGTTTCACTGACAAATAGGGCCCTTCTCATTTTTGATGGTCATGGCAGCCATATGGCTTTCAAGACGATAGAAGTAAGAAAATTAGGAATAGACTTGCTAACGCTGCTTGCTCATACTAGTCACAAGATGCAACCATTGGATGTCAACATTTTTGCTCCATTTAGGGAATATTTCAGAGAGCAAAGAACCATATGGAAAACAAACAACCCACATATTGATATCGGATGTGAAGAGTTGAAAACTCTTGCAAGCCAAGCTTTCAAAAGAATGTTGAAACCAAGCAACATTGTTAGTGGGTTTTGTAGAATAGGAATTTGGCCACTTAATCGGTCAACCCTTGACAAAAACATGGGTCCAAGTGAGGGCTATGTTGTGAGGGCTATGTTGTTGAAGAGGATGTAGTAACTCCTCGAATAGAAGATGATGCAATCATGATGGAAGATGATGGACAGTTTATTGCAGCAGAGGCATGCTTGTGTCTACTTGGTTACAATGAGGATCAAATAGATGGTTTTGTGTGAGAATATGATGAAAGGAATGTGGCAAGTGATGTTGTAGCATATTGCAATGAGGGTGATAAAACTACAACACATAGTCATAGTTTTCTAGCAAAAATTCAACCAGAAATCCAACTAGTTTTTGCAGATTTCCAACCAGAAGTCCAACTAGTTATTGCACCCTACAATGAAGATAAAGCGACTACATCAGTAGGCCTTAGTTTTCCAACTCAAGTAAGCCAACTGGAATGGATGCATGAAGTAGCCACAAACCTTGGAGTGCAATTAAATCTGATTGAGGAAGAAGTCAACCTTTCTATGCCATCCCCACCACACGTTGATCTAGCTAAAGTAATCCATTACAACACTACAGCAAGGAATTGGGAAGAGCGTACTGATGGTCAAAGTGAAGATGACAATGCAATTAGTGAGGAAGAAGTTGAGTTTGTGCCATGCACCCCACATGATGGATAGCAAAAAATAAGACCAAATAGAAAATTCTTGAGACTTCTAGTGTAGAGGATGCAAGGGACATCACAGGGAGGTCATTCAAGAGTGATTTTCCTTAGTAGGCAATCCCAAGTACTAACATCCAATGCTAGGATGCAAGGAAAATCATAGGGAGGTCATTCAAGAGTGATTTTCCTTAGTAGGCAATCCCAAGTACTAACATCCAATGCCTTCATTGAAATGTACAATAAACAAGAGGCACAAAAGAAAAGGCAAGAGGAGTTGCAGCAACATAAGGAGCAGATGTTGCAGAGAAAGGCAAAATGTGAAGCGAAAGCAATTGAAAAGTAAGCAATGAGGGCTAATAATCAAGCAAGGAAAGTGATGGAAGATGAGGAGAAGATGATTAGAATGCAAGATAAATAAATTAGACAGGAGCAGGTGAAGGTTGAACGTCTACAAAAGGCAGCTGAAAAGAAAGCTAAATAAGTAGAGAGGATAAAACGTAAGTCTATAGTGGGGAATCCTATACCCCCCCCAACACCCTATCCTACTTGATATGATGAACATATTGTCATCAACCTTTACAACTATCAACAATATGCAAGTTGGGAGTGGCTCACAACAAATGGGACTGACTGCAGATGCAAGCCAGACATTGCTTGCTCTAATAGCAACATGCCTTCATACCTCTATTAACCAAGTATCACCTCATATAAGTGGACCAAACTCAGCTATTGGTAGATATCTCACTCCACCTCCTTTTCCTAGCAATATGGAGAACTGATAATGTTTATATTGAATTTTGTTTTTTGATCGATGTAGTAGAATATTTTGGTGATCTGCTTTGCATAACAGATTTGTTTATCTACTTCAAGTTATAACTGTGATATGATTATAAGATGTGATAATGCTATTGTTATTATGTTTGGAACCTCACATATGTTTAAGGTGAGAAGAAGTTGAATACAAACTTTCAGTAATATTTTGATATGTTTCAAGTATGTTTCAACCATGTTTTTTCTATGGCACCACCCAATCAATGATTGCAGTTTGATTAAAAATATAACTATGATATGATTATAAAATGTCCTAATGTTGCTATTGTTATTTATTGGAATCTCAAATTTGTATCTCTTATATGTTTGATGAGGCTTTCAGCCTTGTATTTTTTGTGGTATCACTAATTACACTATGTTTCAGTGTTTGTCAAAAAAATTAAAAAAACTTTGATTGCAAACACAATTTGTAGACAATGATATATTCTTATCAGATTGTATATATATATATATATATACAATCTGATAAGAATATATCATTGTCTGAAAATTGTAATCATTGTATTTGCAGACAATGAAATATTCTTATCAAGTTGTATATATATATACAATCTGATTAATTATCACTATCAAAATTTAACAAAACTACAGATTATATATATACACACACACACATATATAGCTATATATGTACATACATATATGCATAACAATATATATGTATGTACATATATACCTATATATATATGTATATACATACACATATATAATTAATCTAATACTAACTAATCTCATAATTATTCTATACTATTACTCAATTCATCTATTTTTCAATATTACTAGGTCATTGCCAAAGTAAAGTCAAAGACTTTACCTGTCATTAATGCTTGATGTCTTCTGTTGATTGTAGATAAGTCCTCAAATGCCTGCCATTAAGAGTCCAATGTATTTAAATATATTCATCCAATCAAATAATCATTTGTAAGAACAAAATATTTATGAACACAATATAACAGTAAATATAAACATATCATAAAGCATTTAGAGAAAAATGTCCCTATATAGTTTAATGTGTTAGCAAACACAACTTCATTGGTATGTTGATAATCCACATACTTGAATCACCTCTCGATGCTCCCGCTTGCCTACAAAATAATTGTAATAAACGGGGGTAGTACTCGTACTCGTAACATTCCCACATCAAATCATCCTTACAATATTGCATGCACAACAATAAGAGTTTTGATTGGAGCATTATATGCAGTTTGAAAGCTTTAATAAGGATAATGTTGTTGTTATTATCTTTGATGTATGATGTATGCAAGTGATACAAATGTAACTGTGATATGATTAAATAATGGATAATGCTAATTTGAACAGCTGACTGAAAACTGAATAATTTGTATGGCTCAAAATAATGTAAACACTGAGTCCATAAATATAAAACAACATATTGAATAATGAAACAGAGAACATAAATATAAAATAATATACTGATAAATAAAAACATCAATTTAGTTATTTTGGGTGTACTGACCTAAATAAGCTTCCTTTTAAGAGGAATATGCATAGGTTGCCTTAGTAAGCTCTGAATTTTGCAGAGGATATTCAGGGAATGACCCTGGAAATTCCCTCTTATAAAATCATTCGAATGTGCAAATTGAATCTTCGTGGGAAACAATACATCATTTCATTTTGCAATGGCCATTTATGCCTGAGTTCTACCATGGCTTTTAGGAAATCAATTTTATATTTGGTTTCATTGACAAAATAGGTGGCTTGCATAAATTCAGTCATATATATATGAATTATAATATGTTTTTTATTTCATTATATATACCGAGCTAAATTTTGCAGAGGATATCTAGTGAAAGCATAGGATAATTCATAATGAAAATGACACTGGAAATTCCCTCTTATAAAATCATTCGAATGTGTAAATTGAATGCATTGAATTGTAGTGATTGATTTTCAAATTTGAATTTTCTTGTGAAACAATCGGTCATTTCATACTGCAGTTTCCATTTATGTCTAATTTCAATGGTGCCTTGAATGAAAAAAGGCCTATTTCTAATTATCAATAAACCTATTTCAACTTGCGTTTGTATGTGGGTCCGCTCATTTTTACATGTGCAATCCGCTAGGAGGTGGGCGCTTTAATCTCAACTCGACCACATTACCATGTTAACCACGCGCCACATATGCCTTCAACAAACCATGCGTATGGGCAACTGCAAAGTAACTACTTTATTTTGAGTTTTTAGGGGCTAGCTAATCCAACTTAGTTGTTATATTCCTTTCAGCGTTATTTGGACATGCATATTAAACTGATAATGGCAATGTGTTTATTAAAGATAACTGAGTTATACAGATATATGGCAAGAAACTTGGGCATAATTAAATAGCAGATATTGATAGAGGCTCATGTTAAGCTCCATGTGATGAAACCCTACACGACTTGATATGATGAAACACTACATGACATGACTGTATGTATGTGTATATATATAATTGTCTGTAAATTGTAATCCTAAAACCGTTCGACAAATTGGGACAAAAATTGTATACCCATTAAATTTCATGATTATAATGTAGGGATTCAAAGAGAATCCGACAAAATCTATATACCCATTTAATTTCATGTGCAAATATAATTACTGAAAAAAAAAGTCTACCCATTAACCCATATCTTGAAATCCCTCAATAATTTGGGGCAAAAAATATAAACCCATTAAATTTCATGATTATATCAGCGTTTGATAGTATACCCATTAAATATCATGATTATATCGTTCAAAAATTTGACAATGGTTTGTTTAAATCATATTCTATGTGATTAGTTCATAGTATAATGTCAAAAATAATCATAGCAGTCAAGCCCTCGATGCCATAGACAAAATAATTCATGAGGGATCAAATTTCATTCACAAAAAATGTAATGAAAAATGATTACAGTCAAACCCTCAATGCCATATAGAGAAATGATTGTAAAACACACCAAAATGCACACAAACACTGTCGACGCCAACAAAAACCCATTATTGAACAAACAATATTATAGGGGAAGAGACATGGAGATGTTACCTGCAGTAGAAGGGAGCCGACAGAAGTGGCGAAGGTTAGAGGAGGTCACGTCGGCAGTGAGAGAAGACAAAAAGAAATGAAAAGTGGAAAGAAATCTGTGGGAGATGATGAGTTTAGGGCTTAAAGATGCCCGACAATCCACAATTAGGTAAAGCCATACGCGTGGTTTGATGAAGGCATATGTGGCATGCGGTTAACATGGTAATGTGGTCAGGTTGAGATTAAAGCAACCACCTCCTAGCGGACCCACGTGTAAAAATGAGTGGGCCTACGTACAAACGCAAGTTGAAATAGGTTTATTGATAATTAGAAATAGGTTTTTTTTTTTAAATGGCTTTTTAATGAACAAGTACCAGTGAAGTGATAAAGATGTAGCAGAAAGAGATCTAAAAACACCATTTTTGACCACCTTTCGCTTTACAGGTTCAACAAGACGCGTTTTAAGTACCCAAAAGCCATTTTTTTCTTTTTAAGCTAATAACTCGCTTACGAACAAGCCCAAAAAAAAAATGAAGAAATTAGACCTATTTTCCACTCTCTACGGATACACGAAATTAACCCGAGCGGCAATTGGTACGTTTCCCCTACCTTTTTTGTTTTATTATGACATTTAGCTGCTGGTTTAAATGATATGCACTTATGCTAATTTTTTATTTTTTTTGCTTAATAGAAAATAAAGATATAGGGGTTGTCCCTTGGTTTTGAGAGGGTGAAGCTCTCCCCTCCTAGTCGCGACTGGGTTGGGGAGAGGCCGAGCCCTCCAAGGAGTACATACATTTTTTGTTATTAATTTTTTTTAATCTTAGTTTAAATGAAACTGGGTAGAGAAGTTGACAAAAAAAAACTCTTTATCTCTTTTTTTGCATTGAATTCTCAACACAGGTGTAAAGGAGTTATCTTTTTTCCTAAGAGCCAAAAAGGGCTAGATCTGCACCCTAATGGATTCACTACCTTGTATGGCTGGGACAAACACTAGAAGTAACAAAGATTTATGCTTTATTTTACTAGCAAGTTGATCTTCTTACTTATTTTCTTTTCTTTTCGACCTAGAATTCCCTACGAACCATTCTACAACATGAGAGAAAAAAATAATACTTTGATATTCATGTCTTTCAGTAAATAAGAACCTACAACACACATTTTCTCGAGTATTATAAATTCAGGACCATCTTAAACATGCATATATTTCTTAAAGTGTGCGGTGGTAAAAAGGATAACACTGTCACATACTTACTCACAATTTTATAACTATTTATAATGACATGCAGATTTCTTTTAAAACAAGACTATGTTTTGTGTGGAAGATCCCATTTTCCTATTACTCTATATTGGTTTGTATTTCTATATTTATTTATCTACAGGTATAAGCCTATGCATCAAAAAATCATGTACTACAAGACCCATTCGTTTACACAATAGGCTAATACTAGTTTCATTTATCCATTTGACAAAAAATACAGATTGTTGTTAATAAAAGAAACATAGTGAACACTAATAATAGTAAGTATTTTCAAAGTTACTTTCATCTATGTAAGCTCAATCTTGTGTTTTCATTATATGCATACAAAATTACAGATTTTTAACCAAAATGTACAAGTAAATCTAAGTATATCCTTTTCTGTAACTCATTTCTCTACACAACACAGAGTAATGATTTTGTTCCTTTTTTTTTTGAAAATGAACTTAATACAATAGTGATATATCTGCAATAGATTTCATATACTATTTACAAGAGCTTTTCAAGACTTTAACATTTCACCCAATGGAGCAGACTTTACTTGAAATGACAACACTGATATCATTCACCAAGAAACATAGATACTCCCAAAACTGCAAGCTTCTTCTAATCTACAACCCTACACAAGACACAAATCTGTTTTCTAAAAGTCAATGGGGTGCTCACCACCCAACCTTTGGCTGGAAAACCAACCACCCCCAAACTAGGAGGCAACCAAGAAACCAGGTACACTCAACAATTATACCAACAAACCACTCAAACAAATAAAAAAATACACAAATGCAAGATACACCCTTCTAAGGATTTCACATTTACATAAGGATTCTAGCAAGAATCCAAAAAGGGGGATAGAGGGTGGACTATACTCCATATGGGGAGACTCATGTAGAACAAACAATTAGCCAAATGTCTCATTTCTCTTCCTCCTCATACATCCCATTCCACCAAATCTCCATATTCACCATACAACCCATACCACAAAATCACCATTTTTACCATATTACCACATATACATGGGTACTCATACCCTTGAGCCTCTCCTTCTCAAAGGAGGGTTGATCTCCCCATATAGGCACCTACCTCTCACTATCCCAAGGGATGATCTTCACAATTTGGGCGAGCTTACCCCCATTCAACCTAAAACCCATTACAACATATACATTCAAAAACACAAGAAATATACAAAATGCATTTTACCACATGCAATCTTTCACATTTACATGAAAACAAATAGAGGCATAACAAGCATGAAGTGCCTACCTCAAAACCAAGCTCCAATGAGAAATAATTTGAGGATGAGATATAATCTCCTCTTCTCCCAATCTAGCTTTTACCAAGATCCCAAAATCCAAGCTAAAAAAAATAGAAATTATCTCCAAAACCAAGTAAAAATGTTTCACCAAAAGAACCCCTCCTTTGGTTTTCCAAAGGATAGAAATAAGGAGCAATGATTTGAATCCTTGAATGAGGGGGTGACACATGCCACTCTCTCATTCATCCCTTTGGATACATCTCCCCACAAGTCCCCACAAGTTCTTAACAAGTTTTTGTGAGAACTCATAGGGAAGTGAAAAGCCAAGGAGTGTTCAATACTCCACAAAAGCTCTCCAATCACATTAATGAAATTTTGGAGGCAACACTCCATCCCTCCCTCAAAATCTGCCATCCTCCTTAAATGACAATTAAGAAGGGCCATACCTTGAGTAATCTCCAAGTATGGGCATGATTTGACCCCTAACCCATAGGTATGCATCCTAGGGGTCCAAAGATGATTAAATAACTCAATTTGAAGAATTTTACCAAACCTTTACAACCCAAAAAGAGAAGAATTTGAATTTCAAATACCACAAGGGTAAATCAAACATCAAAAACCCTCATCTAGGACCTAATCAACTTTTAAACATTAAATACATTATCATGCATTCAATACTCACATCACAAATTAACACAACACATATGAGACTATGGTCCCTCCAAATGGACCATAGTCAGTTTAACGTGGCTTAACACATACATGGTACCCTTGGTTACCTCTGATACCATTGGCCATGGCATGCACATGCACACTTGAAACCACATGTCACTATATCCAATACATTATAGTCGAGGCAATTAAATCAATCAACATTTCATTATGTGAAATCAATTAAATGAAATATCAATATCAAACAATTTATCCTTTCTCTTTTAATTAGCATATTCTATCAATTCACAACTAAATCATTGCAATGTTATAAAGCAAGTCACATAATCATTTAGTTCAATTGTATGCCTCCTCAATTCAATAACATAAACACACTTATCCATTATTACCATGACAACAAGATCAACAAGAGCACAATAAATAGAGAGAGCATAACATATATCTATAATCATCATGAAACATCAAAAACATGAAAGCAAGCATATAATATCAAATGTCCATAATCATCCAAAATGATCTAAAACACATAGAGTATCAAATGCTCGATCAAAATATAGTCAAACTAGGAGTGTCAAATAGTAAGCCTTACATATATTATCAAAGAGAACTTACAAAAGCTCAACAACAATTTTTTGAGGACAAAATGACAAAAACTTCTTTGGAATTTGAGGCAGCAAAAGCAAACATGGCTAGAGAGAATGATAGTTGTGATTATGTAAATAAGATTGATAGAATATTTGACCTTATGTTAGATATGATGGAACAAATGCTACATATGATACATAACAACCAAAAAACACAAAATAATTCCAACAATCAAAATAATGAGGCAAGTTTTTCTAACAATAATAAAAAAAGTCACACAATGAACCAAAGGTGGGATTGTTGATAGACCTCTTGGTCCTACTTCCAATCAAAGGGGAGAAGAAGTTCTCATTGAGGCACAACACTCAATGCAAGACAATATCACCACTTTTTATGAAGAATATAGAAAACCCTTTACAAAGATTCAAGAAGCAATGTCTCTCACAAACTACATGAAGATAAAGAAAGACAAAAATGGGTGAAGAATTGAACCTAGACCCCAACCAAGACAAAATGATCATCAACAAATTTTGTGATGAAACACATAGTTATACTGGGGGTGAATTAGTATAACAACAATCTCTTACTTTTCACAACTTAATCAACCACAACAGTAATACTTTAAAACTTAATCATCCACAACAATAACACACATACAAGATCTAGCAATTAAGAACATAGGAAGAACACATGATGTACGTGGAAACTATATATATATCATAGGCTCAAACTTCTTTTGTAGGCACTAACCCACTAGAGACACCAATCCCCACTTACAAAATTTGTAGGCACCAACCCACTGGAGACTCCTATCCCCACAACTAAGCACCAACTTAAAAAGAGAAGCCAATCTCTTCTTTAATAGGCACCAACCTCCAAATTCTTCAATGGATGATAGGTCTTCACACGATCTTATCACAAATCTTATTTAAATATTGCAGCGAATTCACTCACAAATCTAATCACAATAATGCACTACTTCCACAAATATTTTTTCCTTAATGTATCCTCACAAATCTACAATATATCTTCTCATGAATCAGGCATATAATCTTGAAAAATTTACTCATAAATCTGCTATGTGTCTGCTCCCAAATCTGCAATGTATCTTCAACAATTTGCTCAATAATCTGACAAATGTCTACTCACAAATCTGCAGTGTATCTTCAACAATTTGCTCATCAATTTGCCAAATGTCTTCCTTTTATTTCTTTTCTCCTCACAAAATTGATGCTAAAAAATATCTTATAAATCTTCTCACATATCTCTTGTAAATCTACTCAATATCTTTTTATTTCTACTCTTCATATGAATGACATTCAAAAATTGCTTGCCATCTAACTCTCAAACAAACCTCAATTTATACCTTGCCAAAGTGCCTTTTCACCCAAGAGGGTGACTCTTCAAAGTGGTCGACCACACGTATAAAATAAATTTTATTTAATTTAAGAAACCCTTCCACATGTGGGCACCAATATCAAGAGGGGTCGACCCCTTTGAAAAAATAATTTATTTGCAATTTTAAATTCCTCAAAAGTGGGCACCATAATAGGAGATATCGGCCCAAAATTTTAATTTTAATTCTAATTTTTGTCTTCACAAGATGGGTGTCAAACTTAGAACCATAGGTTGGCCAACATAAATATATTTTTCTATTTTTCTTTTAACATCACCTTGACATCAATGATAACAATTTCCTATTGTTTATACACCTTTTGACATCAATAACAACATTTCCAACATTTTAGGTAAGTTAACATTATCTACATTTGATGGTTCTAATAAGTGCCAGGATTGTGCATGGGTGCAAAAGTTAGACATATACATATCACTGAAACCTATGAGTAAGGAGGATCCTATCAAAATTGCCACCTTACACTTGGATGGATCAACTCATGAATGATGGTACATTGGATTGGTTACCCAAGGTCATGGTCTAATAAACACACATGATGAATTTTGCAAAAGTTTGAATGATAGATTCAATGTAAAAAGGATATTGAAATCCATTTTAGAGACTTGGCCCAATTAAAACAAGAAAGAATAGTGGAAAAACATGTAAAATAATTCCCAAATTTATTTGTTATGGTGCCTGATGTTACAGAAAGAAAATTAATTATTCTTTTTATCAAAGAGTTAACTGAACCTCTTGGGGGTTTGATTAAGGCATTTAATCCATTTATCCTTCAAGAGGCTATTAAAAGAGCTTTGAATTTAGAAGCTTCAATGGCCAACAATAAATTATTTCAAAAAATGCCTCCTATAGGACTACATATAAAACCTTTTCAAAAAGGTTTTTCTCAATAAAAGGCATTACCACCAAAATGCAATTTGGATGATGTAACAAAAAATTAACTCCATTGAAATAAATTTTTTTCTTGTAAAAAACCATGGGAACCTAGACACCGTTGTTTAGGAAAAGGGTGTTGGCAAGAAGTTGAGTCCACTTTTTGGCCAAAAAGTGGTGTGTTTTCCCTGATTTTTAGAATTTGACACATTTGACCTTAAAATTTGAAGCACTTAGAGATGGAATCTTCAAAAAATTCACTAGTCATAAAATGTAGTACTCGGAGTCTAGTTTCTAAATATGTAATTTATTTTAATACCCAGATGGTACAAATTGAGTTTCAATAGGCGTTTCTAAAAACCACTGTTTAAAAGTCACTTTTTTTTTACCATACCATGCACGTGTACATCATCCATATTTTGACCTAAATTATTGTATTTTTCTAAATCCTTTTGGGAAATATTTGTAACTCACTGAAGCACGTTTTTGATATTTTTTTGTAATTTTTTATTGTTTTTTTTGTTAACTTTTTATTAGCCAAATTTGTTGTTTGGAAAAATTGTTGTGTACGCCACGCATAAGATGACCTAAACTTATCATTTTTTGATTTTAAATTGAAAAGAATTGTCTGAAGTACATTCTCATGCAATCCGTTTGTGAAAATGTTATGTTGATAAAAAGTTATTAAAATAGTAAAAAACCTTGATATTTAAAGTTTATGGACCAGTTTCATCAAAAAATAATAGAAAAATAGAAAAAATAATCCAATTGTAAAAAAATTTACATATTTGGAATCTACACTGTCTCATATATAATGGGTTTTAATTTCGTCAAAAAATTCTACAAAAAAAAGTCGTCAGCCATATGTCCAAACTCACTATTTTTCTCTGACATTGCTAGGACCTTCAACTTGCAAGTCAAACTAGGTTGAAGGCCTAGGTTCAAATTCCCAATGCTTTTCCTGAACCAAAATAGAAGCCAAAAACTTGACCACAAAGCAAGGCGAATTTCAAATTTTTAGAAACGGGATCCCATTTACATGTCAATAGTCCCCACATTTAATAGTGGGAAACAGGATCCTAATTATAAAATGAGTTCTCATTTCTTTTTAACCGTTCTTTTTTAAATTTACTGGCAAAGTTTACTGTGAAGTCTGCAACTTCACATGTACGACCGACTGTGACATATTGGGCTATTTTTCATCAACTTTTGTCTTTACAGGTGTTGAACTTGCATTTTGGATTGAATTTTTCAAATTAGGCATCATGTAAACAGTTTTTGAAGTGGAATTGTGTTAGTTTTCTACTCGTTTGGAGGAACAAAAGAGGAAGAATTTTGTTTTTATAGGTCTTTAACTTGCAATTTGGATTGAATTTTTGAAAGGAGGCATCAAGTAAACAATTTTTTAAGTGTAATTGTGTTAGTTTTCTATAATCATGGGTTCACAAGCTCGTAATAAGAGGAAAGATAGGAAGACATTGACTCTTGGAGAAATTGAAGCAAAGAGAGAGAAGGAGAAACAAAGACAAAGAGAAAGAAGAATGATAATTAAATCAATGAATGATGGTGGAGCATCCAATTCCACAACTATTGAAGATGAAAACATTGAGGAGACCATGGTTGTAGACAAAGCTAATTTGCAAGAAGTCAATTTGGAAAATACTATGATTATACAAACAAGTCCTATTATGTCTTCAAATACCTCTTTCAATGATGTGGAGAATGTTTCAATAGGCACAAATCCAGGTACGTCTTCAAATCCACATTTTAGCGAAATGGAAAATTCGTTTGTAGAAGTTTTACAAGATGCAGGACTTAACGATGTTGACATTGATAATATTTGGAGAGATGAAAGTTTTATAGAATTTGTTCAAAATAAATTAGAAAATGAAAATGAAAATTGTTTAAATGTTGTTGAAAATTAAAATGAAAAATCTTTTATTGAAAATGAAAATGAGAATGATCCTTTTGTTGAAAATGAAAACAAAAACGAAAACCATTTTGTTGATGGAAATGAAAATGAAAACCGTTTTGTTGATGAAAATGTAAATCGTTTTGAAGTTGAAAATGAAAATGAAAATATAGAATGTGATGTTGAATTTAATGAGAATACTTTTTTTTCAAAATTGAAAGTGATGTTTTGGATAATCTTCCCGGTAATGTTTCTTGGAGGCAAATAAGAACACATGCGAATAGAATATATAGAAAAAAAAATTATCGTAAAAAACTTGCATTTCAATTTCAACTAATGATGCAATTGATGAGGATGCAAAAAATGAAGAAAATAATGAAAAAGTTAGGCTTTTTTGTTAAACCAAGAAGAAAAGATCAATCATTAAAACATGTTATGTCTACTTTTGCTAGTTCCATTCAATCTATTGGGAAAAATAGTCGATCTAAACATAAAAATGCAGCAAGAAGAGCTATAACAACTACCATAGTTAATAAATCAAATTTGAATAAAAGAATGGTAAGCAATATTAGTGAAGTTTTAAAAATACATCCTAAGACATTGCTAAGAGTGGCAAAAAAAAGAGAAAGTATAGAAAATGATGCTATCAACCAATGTTGGAGTTTCAGTGGTCGACTCCCGAGGTTTGATATGAAATTGAATGTTGAAATTAAATCTTTGATTAAAAAATATTGGCATGATAATACTAGGGTATCATATAATGCTAGAGATGTTTTAAAATTAAGGGTGGGGTCCAAAGTTCGCGATCCTCACCCAAAACACCTATTGGATACAACACAAATTGAATTTTATAGAAAATTTTGTGGTGATTTAGCGTTACCTGGTAATATTAAAATAAGTCAAAGGTATTTTGAAAAATGTAAACCCTGGTATGTAAAAATTAATAAGCAACAAATATCTTGTTGTCGTAAAACACATGTTCAATTTTTTTGTTTTTATTATGTTTTTCGATATATACGTTGTACCTTGCATACTAACATGATTATACAGGAATGTGGTATTAATATGCCATATGAAACAATAAGAGAATTTATATTGAGTTTGTTTTGTGAAAGATCTTAATGGTAAATTGTTTTATTTAAGTTCTTTTACTTTTGGACAATGCACTAGCTGTGGAAATCTTTCATTCTTAAGAATTTGTATGCATGAAAGTGTTGATAATGATTTTGGACAATAATTAGTAGATGTTAAAAGATTTAATAATTTGACTATTCTTTAAAAGATGGAAAAATAGGAAAGCGTTTTGATTTAGTTAAAGAAAAAGTGTGCATGCATTCATAAGTGAATTTAAGAATAAGATTGTACCAAAATATGTCATGCACTCTCAACATGCTTGATGGCTTGATGGCCAATTTTGCACATGTAGAAACACATTTCCAATTGGTACTATACTTTCAGTGGTTGATTTTGTGGAAAATTATACTCTAGCTCTGCAAGAGAAAATTCAATCACAATATTATAATTCAGTGCAAGTAGCTATTTTTGTCCATATTGTTTATAGACATGCAAATGATAGGACAAATGATGATAGAAAAGTTTTGAGGGAGTATCTTTTTTATTTGAGTGACAATTGGTTACACTCGTCAGTGTTTGTTCAATACTGTTTCAATATATTTTATAGAAATTTAAGAGAAAGAGGAATCTAAATGAATGAACACCTCATATGGTCAAATAATTGTACAGCGTAGTTCAAGAATTCTTGAATATTATATTGGTTAAGTAGGGTTCACAAGGAACTTAATGTCCAACGTATATGGAGTTTTTTTAAAGTTGGGCATGACAAAGGAGAACATGATGGAGCTGGTGTGTGTGTCAAAAGAATTCTTGCTAGAGAACAATTAAAATTTGAGGATGCAGTAAAATTTAAAGATGCATGTGGGATTGTGGATTGGTGCAATACAAGATTATCTACACCTAGTTCGAGTGAGTACTCTACAGTTCATAAATTCTTTTGGTTGGTTGAAGAAGAGAACATTCTATCTAGAGTTGAATGTGAGACAATCAGTGGATCTACTAAATGGCATTCATTTAGGAGTTCAATAGCAAGCACATGGACTATCTGGACAAGGAGCTTGCATTTTTTTGTCAGTTTTGTATCTTAGGAGATTGGGAAGCATGTGAAAATACATAATGGGTTGAACAATGAGAGCAAATATCGTTGACACCTGCATAAGCACACGATCAATATGAAAGAACTATTAAAGAAAATAATCAAGTGTTTGCATTTGAAGACTATGACCATGTTTTAGACCTTGTACAAGAAAGTAATTTAATTCAATTTATTTCATTTTATTTCACTTTATTAAGTTTATTTTGTAATACTAAATTATTTATATGGATATGCGTAAGTTATTAAATCAAATTTTGTTTGCAATACATGTGTATGTTGTTGTTGCACCTAAGGGGAATGAAGAGGAAATAGAATATTGGTTGGATCGTTGTGTGGAGACTAAACATAAGTTAATAACACCTTGAGAAGATTATGATGGCTATCATTATCCAATAGGTACAGTGATCCCCTTAAGACATCCCTTTGTAAATTTTGATAAGTTTTTGATCCCCTTAAGAAAATTTTTAGAACAAGTCTTTGATCCCCTTAAGAAAATTTTGAGAACTTATTTGATGATGGTTTTCATGTTTTCCAATAGGATCGGTGGTGGTTGTTGACACTTGGCTACAAAAATACCTAACAAGGAAGAATGGTCTACCTGCATTCGAAGATTATGAAATGCATAAAAAGATTATACACTATTCACATTTGGTGGTGGCAACAAATATAAAACTAGATCGGTATCGTGGCAGACCTACAAATAAAGTGCTATGGACAATTTCTATGGAAGAGCATGAGACAATCATAGATGCATTGCAAAAAAGAGAGGATGTAGATGCTACAATGGAATAAGTAAATGTAGGTAAATATAGTTTGAGTTTTATATTTTCCTTTTAAATAGATTAAATACATGTTTTGATATTGTTCAAGTCTGTTATTAGTTGAAATTGATTTAAATTGTCCTTTTATAGATCCTTAAGCCATAATCACAAAAAGGATCTAGTTCATGTAGATTCAACCTAGACAACATGAAATACTTGGTAAAAACAAGTAATTATTAGTTAAATTATATTTAAATACATGTTTTGATTATATATTGATATTGCTTGTACATTAATAGTTAAAAACACGTGTGGAATACTTTTAAATATAGGTACTTGAGTTGTGTACATATAGATAGTTTTATATAAATTAAAATATGTATGTTTGATGATTTCATTGATATTGCTTGTACCTTTTTAATATTAGGTGGTGTAAAGACCTACTACATTCTGAGCACGAGTTTGAGATGTTCTTGAGATGGCATAGCCTAATTTTGTAAACATTGTTTTGAGATGACATATATGTACATACATACTTACACAATTAAACATTTTGTACAAATTACAAATACATGTACATACACAATTATGTACTCTACATACTTTTATGTATCAAAATCAATATTCTATATATTTTGTTTGTTAAATGTCCATGTTTTCCTACTTTGAAACTTTATATTTTATTGTATACTCACTAAATACCATGCATAAATTATTGTTAAATCAATTATATCCTTAAGACGTCGTATTAGGACCCCTTAAGACATCCCCTTAAGATGTTTTGTATTAGCACATATCCTAAATATTATACTTAATTATATCATTTGTTATGATGACTCACCCTAAAGTATAATACTTGTTTATATCACTTAATATTTATACTTAATTATACTCTCCTTTGATCCCCTTAAGACATCGTATTAGGACCCAGGTTACGACATCCCCTTAAGACGTCATATTAGGACCCCTTAAGACAACCTATAAATTAGTATTGGATGTTATTATTTGTTTTGAAAGCTTATAAATTAGTGTTTTTTGTGGAACATGAGGTCAAGAGGAGTTTTATGTTCTTAAGTTTTCTCTAGCACTTTGCATGATTTGTAAATATGGGATTACATGATTTAATTTTAAAACTTTAGCCTATTTTTGGATAATTAAGTTCTTTAATTTAATGTTGTAAAAGAACTAGGAAATATGGTGTATACCTATAGAACAACTTTTTTGGCAAAACTTGTTGCGTTTTTATTGGTATTTATATTTAGTATATAGAATTTAATAATGATTTTGTTCTCTAATCTTGTATGGTATTGTTTATTTCTTAAAATTTCATCCTTTGTGGTATATAAATGGATTGCTTTTGTTCGTAAATTATGATTTATTGACTAATTATTGATTGACGTGAATTGAATAAGTTCATTAACTAATTATCGCTAATTATTGAATGTACATATCATGTATATCATGTATGGGATCACTAAATTTGTAAAGTACAAATATTAAAATGTCCTATTAATTTCAACTTTAATTTTATATTTATATTTAATTTCACATTAATGTCCTATATTAATGTGTTGACTATGAACATAAAATGCATAAATGTAAATGTGTAAATTTTGAACAATAATAAAGTCCATAATTTACAACATATTAAGTGGATGAAACCAATATATTAAGCGCATGAAATAAATTCCATCAAAGTACAACACATGAACTAAAGTCCAACAAAGTACTTGACCCATGAAATATAAAGTCGAATAGAGTACATGAGAAACCAAATATGTAGTCCATGAAATAATCAAATATAACCCATAAAATCATGTTTAGGTCATGTATCGTCTCTATAATCAAGAGACCTCTTCACACCATGCGGACTATCGTCTCTATAAATTATCAATGCTTGTTTGTAAATTTAGTTAGCAAATTCCTAAATATTTAGTTAAAATCATGTTTAGGTCATGTATCGTCTCTATAATCAAGAGACATCTTCACACCATGCAAACTATCGTCTCTATAAATTATCAATGTTTGTTTGCAAATTTAGTTAGAAAATTCCTAAATCCTTGTACAAATCCATTTCCAATTGTCATACTATCGTGGAGTTGATGGTATAATAACAATATTGTTACTATTATTATAAATAATGTTGATATAATAATAATACTAATAATAGAAAAGGTAATGTTAATATCAAAATCAATATTAAGAATACTATTAACATTAGTATTATTGTAATAATAATAGAGGTGATACTAATATTTGGTCTAAGGCATAATATTATTGTTACCTATTTTTCACTATGAGCTCAAACAGGTAGAGCTGATTCAAACTCATCATTGATAGGTACATAAATTTTCAAGTTTTGCTGCTAAAGTATTCATTGTTCATCATAAAGATCAGATTACATTTGAATTATGGTTTTATTGTGCAAGTATTTGAAACAAAAATTTGGAAATTTGCATAATAATGCTTTTTATTCATTTTGTAAAAACATTAAAATCTCGCACAAGCCACGAGAGTAACTGAATTTGATTATGAAAATCAAATAATGAATACAAAATTCAATGATAAGCTACACTATTGAAGATAATGTAAACACAAGGAAGAGAAGCAATTCATCATTTCTTGTGATGATGAATCACTTTCGCTTGATGGCTTCAGTTGTCACGTCTCCAAGGTGCAGCCTCATTTTCATGCTCCATGAACCTGCAAAATTGTAAAGGAATGATGTTAGAGATGTACTCTAAGCAATGATGAATTACATTCTACCTTATGCCTATGTTACCAACAGGAATATAATTTGCATTAAATCAGGCATTCACAAAATGATTGAGTTACAAAGGTTGATAATCAAGGAACATGAAACTCAATGGAAGCTTTCAACTTTGATTATTTTTACTAACTTGTTTGTTTCAATGTGTAGGAACAGGTTCATCATGTTCGTGATCATTTTCATCAGATATGTGGAGCAAAACGGGCTCCCACAAGGGTAGAGCTCTGCATATCAGCAAGACACCTCTCATTTATTCATACATGAGAGTCATTGATATCAATTACAGTCATGAAATAAGACTGCTATCATGAAAGAAACTTAAAGTAGCAGCTTTCAAGCCATATCATGGTGAAAATTCAATAGAGAAAATCTACACTCTTCCTTTGCTCAATAACATTGAATACAACTGACAAAGATGCAATCTTGAATCATTCATGAGTTCTGCTACGATTATGTTGTTGTAAGAGTTTCATTCACAACAAACAGTCCTATGCATTACATGGTGAAAGAGGTGCATGATTATGAGTTTCAAACTAAATACAACTTTAAGCATCATCATCATGGAGGACAGCCACATATGCAAGTAAGGCATTTTCATATTAAAGCATCAAGAGAAACATCAACAACATCAGAATATGGTTGTCATTACTATTTGCTATTCCCAATTGTTTCAATTAGCAGAGTTGGAAGAACAATATAAAAGCAAACATGTTGGATGAGCAACAATTCAATTTATTTTGACCCAGCTTCAGCTCTACTTTATTTTCGCATTGCATTTCAATAAAGTATGGAGCCCTTTAAATTGAAGGGTAAAACAGAACTGAAAGGCCTTTAATCTATTTTTGATAACTTTTAAAAAGTACATTCATGGTCTATAAGAGAATCCAAAGAAATAGGTGTGCATTCAATGAAAATAGTTCATCAATAAGAGATGCATCAGACAGTATATGAGTTTACAAATCTGAGAGCAGCAGATGATATTCATTGCAAAAGGATGACAGTGGGTAGGCATACATACTGCCTCATAAATCAATCATATATAACAGCTAAAATGGAAAAGGAGTAACAATAAATGCATAATTAGCTATCAAGCATTTACTACAGCAGAATATAATAGCAAGATAGAGGAAAACTATTATGTTTTCAAAAGAGCATTAAGATACAATACACTATTTGTAAGATCATTGTCATCAATGATTATGACAATTATGAGAGCATTGCAATCATAGAGGATAAGTAACTACCAAGTAATGAGCAAAGCACAAAGATAGTCCAAGACCAATGAATCAGTCACTTCAAATTAAAGCTGATAGGGAAAGTTATTGTTTATTAATACAACATAATAAAAGAAAGGCATCATTCCTAATACACAATGACAATATGAACCAACAACAAGATGCCTACTCTTGAGGAATATGGAACCAATTTGATAAAACTTGCTAAGGAGGGCAGGCTCGATCCTGTAGTTGGAAGGCAGCCACAAATTGAACGAGTTACTCAAATATTGGGGTGTCGCACAAAGAACAATCCGTGCCTTATTGATGAGCTTGATGTAGGAAGAACAGTTGTTTCCAAGGGACTTGCACATTGAATAGCTTTTGGAGAGGTTCCAGAAACAATTGAGGGGGAAAAGGTTATTACTTTAGATATGGGGCTATTGGTTGCTGGAACTAAGTATCGTGGAGAGTTTGAGGAAAGGTTAAAGAAGCTAATGGATGAAATCAAGCAGAGTGATGGAATTATACTCTTTATAGATGAAGTCCATACTTTAATTGGAGCATGTGCTACACAAAGGCATCAAATTAAAAGAAAATAATATGCAAAGAGTAAGAAGAGTTTTTTCATTTTCTCTTTCTATGCATGGAGAAACTAAAAGAGGAAAAGTCTTATGTCTAGCCGCAGCATATACAAACCTAATTACTCGCAAGAAAATAGAAACTTGGAGATATATCTTCTGTAAACTTCAATATGAAACAATTAGAATGGAGGGCCGTGAGTTTATCATAGGCATAGATAAATGAAAAATTCTTTGTGTTCTTTTTAGTTACCAAGCAAACACAGGAAGCACAAAGATAGACCTACCACAGAATGAGCTCCAAGGCTCGAATGGAGCTATTTCATCATAAAACTAAGAGGGAAAAGTGAAGATCTCTCATGGACACTGCCCATAATACAGAGTTCTAGAAGAGCATAAAAGAAACATTGACAGAAAAATGGAGGTTGTGAAGTTTCATACGCTGGAACAACAAAATAATCATCGAATGGAGCTTCAAAGCACAGAAAAATGGAGGCTTACCTCTTTATTTTCCCTAATTTCCATAGTAATCATCAGAAACAACATGAAAACGTGGGATCTCAAGCTTCAAACCCTCAACCATGGCGGCGCAGTAGAGGCTCCTTCAAATAAATACAAAGTGAAAAATAATCATGAATGATTAGGGTTTCATTATTTACTCACCCTTTTTATTTGCTTTCCACGGGCTTTCTTCATGATTTATGATGGGATATTTTGACCTTATGTTTTCAAAAATAAATCATTTCATTGTCCATGGTCTTGAATTGTGAAGTTAGCGACTTAATCATGCAAATGGAGGTGATAAAGTTATATGCCAAGGCATATAAAATATTTATTAAAGCATTGAGTTAGGGATGGGCTCAAGAGATATAAGGAGTGATATGGTATTTTTATCAAATAAACTTGTTTAAGCTTTCCATATTATTTGTAAAGCTTATTTAACATTATTAAAACATTTTTTATTGATTGTTTTTTAATAATTGTTTAAATAAACCATTTTAGAAGGAAGGTTGAGTTAGTTGGTTATCACTCATACATGATTAATTTAGACATAGAGTTCTGATGTGCATGGGCGGATTGATACAAATGAAGAGGTTTTTGCATGCTCAGGCCCACCTTTTCAGGGATTTTCAGTGCGGTTTGAGTGCTCTATAGTTCAGTTATGAGTTAACCTCGAGTTTGGATCACCATACACTCATTTTTGCATGAGTTTGAGCTCTTCTTTTGAAGATATTTATTTCTGCTCAGATTTTTCCTTGGAGTTATCATCTTTACTTTGAGTTTGACTTCTAGTTTCATCTTCGTGCCTTTTGAGAGGCTTTTGTATAAATGTAATAACTTAGTCATTTCTCTCTAGTTCTTGTTTTTTCAGCCTTTGCATTATGCAAAGTGAATCATCTTGTAACTCAACTTTTATATTCAGAATTTAATAAAATATGCAGTAGTCTTTACAGGTTATCTTGGATTATCATTTGCAGAGTGTTCCTTCTTTTATCTTTACAAGTTAAATATTATCCTTCTTAGATTCAGGTGTCTTGTTTTATGAATGTTTGATGCAAATTTAATTTGTTTGATATCAAAACCTTTAAATTTCTGTCAACATTCGTGAATGCATGTACACGAAGAAACGATTTTAGTTGCAGGTCATAAATTGTGCTTATAATACATTCATATCTTTAAGTTGTGAAAATAAATTCTTCCTTCATAAAGAATGAACTATCAGGCCTTTCTGTGAATCATTTATGCAGTTAAATTGTGCAGTCTGAGTTGTGAAAATAGGCTCGTAAGAAATCGGTTGTGAATTAATCTATTTTCTTTAAATCAAATAGGTGCATCACCACAGTCTAGTTTTTCTAGTTTTGCATTAGATTAAGTTTTTCTCTTTTCCATCAAAGTTTCAAGTACCTAATTGATAATCATATAGGAACCAACCTAGAATCTGGAGGTCTATCTTTGCCATAGGAATACCCACAGCTTGAAGATAGTTCCCATGTTTCAACAGATTGTTGAATTTAATCATTCAAGCATTTCAGGTGCAATTTGATTGACAACAATTATCATCACCAATAATTATAATTTTAACATTTGTATTTTAAGGATATTATTAACTTTCACACTTAAATAATGGTAGTAAGTGTTAGAGTTTCCAATAAACTCCATAAAACCAAGATCACCTACAAAATCTAGATTAGCCTTCTACAAGGAGAAAAAACAAAGATGCAAGAGCAATTTTCAAAAAATGTACAAATAATATTATTGAGAATAATGAATTACATGAGATGACTTGCTTTTTTAAAGCAACTTGCAAAACCCTAAAGGTAAAACCTAATTGGGACCTAAGTAAACTTAATAAAGTGTAATTAATATTTAATTACACCAACACCCCCCCTTAAGTGCAACTTTGGGAAAATAAGAAACATGCAAATAATGCAAGGATGGGTCCATGAAAGCATGAATGGATCCTGGCTACAAGGCCATGCTAGGTACCCATGTACATATGCAATGCAAAAGAAATAGAGAATGCAACCAAGTGATGAGAGATGGACTCCATAAGACCCCCCAAGTACACCATCCATCACATAGATACATAAGATATGTCCCCCCATAAGAGGGAAGGATATGATGAATGAATCTGGAAGTTATATGTATCTCAATGCCGATGTTGAACTATGACTAAAATTGATTTCTAGGAGCAAGTACCATGAAGATTCTAGAACATTAACCATAAAATTAAAATGTTCTTCAAACTAAAATGTGACCTGATGAGAATATGATGTGATTCAGGATCATTAATCATAGGCTCTCAATCTGAGACATGAACTGATGTGAACCAAAATGTGTCAAGTTATGAGTAAGATTGTGGCCAAAAAAATCTACATAATCCATATACAACTCATGCGAGTTGTCATCGATATGAATATGGGATCAAAGTGCATGCCATGCAACTACACTCTAATCAAATTATTATGCAAGAAACCCCACTGATGGAACTTTATTAAATTTGATTTATTACAATACCCTAAGATTGTAAAAGGAGAACATGTAAAACATACAGAAATCAAAGAAAAAATGAAAACATAAAGCATGCAAAAAGGAAAGATTGCATGCAAGGATTAATGTTCACATCTGCCTCCATGAAAAAAGTTGACCTCAGATCTGTGTAGAGGATGAAATCAACTTTTTGACGATATAAATTTTTCAAAAAACGGGCACTATATGTTCAAGTTGTGAATTTAAAAAAAAAAGGTAAATTTTGCCAACTGACAATGTAGACACAACCCTTTTGATTCAATTTCTGAAAAATTTACTTATTGCATGCAAAAGCTAATGGATACACAGAATCCAAAAAGTAGAACATGCAATTTGGTAAAAATAAAAAAAATCACTTGCAAGAAAAATAGCCACGATTTTGATAGCCATTTTTGCAAGTTCTACTCACTATTTGCAAAATCTAGTAGATACATAGATAGTATTTTGTGATTTTAAATAAAACCCAAAAATTATTTTTCTCAAAAATACACGAAGAAAAAGATATTGGTTGTTTTTTATCCAAAATGCACCAAAAAATTGTTCAAGGTTGATCCCATGGGGATCCTAAAAAAAAAAACTCTTTGATTGAATTTATCCCAGATCTAAGAAGGGGCTTGCAAATCAGAGGTTTGATACCATGTTAGAGTTTCCAGTAAACTCCATAAAACCAAGATTACCTACAAAACTTGGATTAGCCTTCTACAAGGAGAAAAAACAAAAATGCAAGAGCAATTTACAAAAGATGTGCAAATAATATTGTTGAGAATAATGAATTACATGAGATGACTTGCTTTTATAAAGCAATATGCAAAACCCATAAGGTAAAACCTAATTAGGACCTAAGTAAACTTTTAAAGTGTAATTAAATATTTAATTACACCAACAGTAAGTAGGACTTTGATGGCAATAGTGAGGGGGATAGTTTTACTTATATATATATAATATGAAGAAGTAAATTTAGCATTAATAACTAAGGGTAGCAGGAAAGTTGTTAGCCACACAGGGCCAATTTTGTTTGATCGGTAAGATAGGGAACCATCATTTGAATGCAAGGTTTCACCATAATTCTCTAGTGATCAACTATGTTACTAAGACTTGAGAAGGGAATCAATATCTTGCTAAAATCGTTATTTGTCTCTAGTAGATGGGAAGGTTAAATTTAGCCGTTAAGGTGAGTGTCGTTATCAACCTCATTATTAATTGCAATAATTCCTTAATGCCTCCCTCAAAACTCTACTTGCGAAACTTGAGCGACAGTCTCTTGAATCGTCATGTCCTTTGTTTAAGGGTGGGTGTGATGGATTTTGTGCACCCGACTTCACTATCCCCACACCCACTCTTGGGTGACATGTCAACGATGATGTTGCATGAGCAACATCACCTGATGTGTATAGTATGCTACCATGTGTGTGCATGGTTGGTTGTTTCTTGTGCTTTTTCAATGTTTATTACAAAATAAATTATTGGTTGTGTTTTTTTCCCTTTGTGCAAAAATTAGGGCATAACAATATATGTTGGCTCTATCACTAAATTGCATAAGAAGGAAATCTTGTAGGCTAGCAAGATCAAGCTTTGAAATTATTTGTAATGACCCTTTAAATTTTTCCTTTTTATCTTTAAATAATAAATTCTAACTCACAATTAATTATAACTATGGTATCAAATTTTGAAACTAAAATTTCAGATATAATATTTAGAATATATTTAGGAAAAGAGGGAACTTATCCTTTATATTTGTTATTGATTGCCCCAAATCTACAATGATAGATATCTTCACTAAAACACCTTTGAATTGTCTCCAAACTTGTCTAAATCAAGGGTTTTCGTCCACTAACACAATAATGGAAATTAAGGGATTTTTGTCCTCTACTTTAAAACCTTGAAGGGTTTTTTCCTTTAGGTTGTTGAACCATAGTCCACTCTTTGCAAGGGGTAATAATTAGATATATAAAGTGTATTCAATGATTATTCCTTCTCCCTTTTGATTTCTCTTATATAGCTTCTTTATCTCATAGACATAACTCTTTATAATGCCCCTTGAATTTTAATAAAATTAAACTTTAATTTGATTTGAGTTGGTTATAACTTAACCACTCCTTAATGGAATTGTAGGTACCTTCCCTTTTAAATTTAAACACTACATTTAATTATATTATTTTTAGACAAGAACATTACAATATTGGTCAAGGAAATTCAAAACTCTTTTTTCTGTTGTCATATGTTAGTGAGCTATCTTAAATTATGTAAAACTCTATTGTGGCAATATTGTATCAGCTAAATATATAGGTTTTGTTGGGAAACAAGTTGAACTCAAGTTAAAAATCATATATGCCACACAATTCAAAATTTGATAATAGTACACTAGTACATAAACAACAATAAACTATTGTGAACCAAGATTCCAAACCTGCACAAACACAAGAGACAAACACCATGTTAGATCAAATGCAAGTTAGTATCATGATTCCCCAAGAAATCCAGTTGAATTGTAAACAAAAGGAATGAAATGAAGAACATAAAAAAACATAAACCAAAGATGTTAAATCTTATTCAAATACAAAGAAAACTCTTAAATCTCTTGGGGGAGTTAGTGCCAATTTGATGTGGAAATTGGCCCTTTCCCAACTCCTAAGGCAAGCCTTAGTGATTTGATGAGGATATGATCCACTTTGTTGAAGATTGAAGTGTGCTCCAAGATAAAATTTGCATAACCTAGCTATAAAACTCAATGAGATGGATGAAGATTGCTATGGATTTGAGTATAGTAAGTTTACTCAAGTGATGGATGAACTCAAAATGACTATAATAATTCTACTTGGATTGTGGATGATCAAATGAGGAAAGAAGCCTCTTATTTATAGATTGACAAGTTGGAGAAATGCCCAAAATGGAGCAATGTGGGACTAACATTCAACCAGTGGAAAGGTGCCACTTGTCAAGAGATGGATGGATGAAGGATGTGCACATTTTGATGAATGTGCCCATAAATGCAATATTTGAAATTTGAAAATGGTGAAATGACAAGGAGGATGAAGAGTCAAATGGAGTAATGACCACTTGGCTTAAAGAAAAATGACTTGTGAGGTGAAATAAATGTCTTGTTGGAAGGATAAAGCCCACTTGGATTTGAATTCAAATTTGAGAGAATATTCCTCCATTATGCCATGTTGAGAGAAAATAGAGATTTAATAAATGAATTAAATCTATTTTCATGTGCAAGTGGCAAAAGCTAGAGGATGGGACATGGATTAGAATTAAAATAATCAAGAATTAATTAATTTAATGAGAGATTTAGATGATGTGACAAATTTGACTTAGATTTATGGGTTTATTTAAATCAAATGTGAGAAGAATATGATTTTAGGGATTTATTAAATAAAGACTTTTGATTTATTTAATTAAGGGGGATGATGTTAGCTTAAATTAAACAAGGTTTAATTTATTTAATTTAATAGATAGACTTTAGAGATTTAATTAAATAAAGGGAATTATTTAATTAGATGTGGACATAGGGTTAATTAGATTAGATAGGTTGATTTAATTAACAAGAGAAAAATACTTAATTAGATAAAATGATTTATTTAATTAAGAGAGGGAAATTGATGAATTTAATCAAATAAGGATACTCGATTAAATGGTTAGACTAAGGGATGATTTAGGATGAATCGATGTTAATTGTCAGGATCAAGTATGTCGGTATATTTTCCATGTCTACAACTATTAAAAAACTACTAAAAACTGCTTATAAACAATTGAACATGGTCGTGTGACCAGTAGTAGTTTATTGTCAGTCATTTATAACGTGACCGAATTGATGACTAAACCAATTTTTGTCATTTGATTGATCGATTTGGCCGTTAATTTAGTCGTCTGATTGATTGATTTGGTCATTAATTTAGTCGTTTGATTGATTGATTTGGTTGTTAATTTAGTTGTTTGATTGATCGAGTTGGTTGTTAATTTAGTTACTAATTTGATCAATTTTGTAGTGTGTTTAGTCGTTAATTTAGTCATTGATTATTTTAAACTAGTCACTTCTTTAGTCATTTTTTATTCACTAATATATTTAGTCATTGATTATTGTTAATTGGTCACTTATTTAGTCATTTTTATTCACTAATTTCCGTCCATTGGTAGTGTATTTATTCATTAATTTTAATAATCATTTTGATCAATTTGGCAGTTTATTTAATTATTTTTGGTCGCTAATATTTGTCAATTGGTAGGTATATTGACAGATTGTTTATTAATTGCATAATAATTATATTGAGTCATATTTATTCACTGATTTTTGTTAGTTGGTAGTATATTTAGTCAATTGGTAAATTATTTAATTTTTTTTGTTCATTGATTTATGCCTATAAAAATATAGAAAAAACATAATCAATCATTCATTTGCACATAATGAAATGGCTATTAAGAAGGCAAAATACTCAAATTTTATTGAGAAAACATGTTCTTACAGCAGATACAAGACAAATATGTGTCTTTGCTTTGAAAAATTTACTGTTACAAAGTGTGTTTCTCAGTGTTGTGATAGAGAAAACTACATTACAATGCCTTTTTTTTGCTTATGCAAGATATTACAATTTTGATGACAATTCTATGTTGCAACTTATTTGCAACTGCACATACATGTATGTTGTGCTCTTTGTAACTTTTCCTCTTCTCTGCACCTCTTTATCTGCTCTGTATTTGCTTCTTTTTCTGCACCCCTATTCTCTGAATCTACTTCTTACACAACAACATATCCCCTCTTCTACAATGCACTATTTTGAATGAGCAGAACCCAAACAAAAAGAGAAAAACATAATCAAGGGGTTTTACATTACAGGTGCAGTAAGATAAAACATTCTTTGTTCTACTCACAAAATGTACACCCAAATCAGATTCTCTGGTTTTTGTTTGGGTTCAACTTATTTAGGCTCAGTACATTCTCTATCTGCAACTTCACTCTCCACACTGCTACTACTAAACCTTCTTTTTCTCTTCTACACTTACGGCTTGACAAAAACCACTAAGATCCTTAAACAACACATTCAAACTATTGCATAAAGCAGTGGGCCAAGTTGTCTAACAGCTATTACTTGTTGGATATTACTAATTTGTGGTTGCCATTGATGTCAACACTATTGGCATTAATGTCTTTAAGGTTGTATATGTTGAGGATATTAAGAAAATTGTAATAAAATAAGTTGCAGGTTGTCGGTGGTGCAATGAGGTTCAACATGGTGGCTAGCTCAGTATATTGATGATAAGAGGTTGTGGATTAAAGGGTTTGTTGACAAGTATATCTAGTTTATCCACATGAAGTTTTAGAGGTTCGCATGAAGATTTGATTGAGTTATGAGTATTTGTGTTCTGACAGTTGTTTTGTTGCATTAGTTGGTGTTCCTGAAAGAAGATGATGTGATTATAGTAATTTTATTTTTTGTGGATGCTTCTATGGTGATTCATGATACTTGTGGATGTTTCTAGATCATGCTCTATCTATGTTGTTGGTTCGCGTTGATCGTTGTGTTTGTGATTGGTGATTTTCTTTTGTGAATTCATCTTTTTCATGATCATGGCTGATAGGGTGATTGTAGTGTGTTGTGGATCTTTGAGGCATAATTGTTTAAGGTGTTTCATGTCCGATACATGTTGTTTTGGCCGATGTTGTTTGGTGTGCATTGATAATTGTTTATTGATTTGGGCTGACAGTTTGTACAAATTTTATATTTTGTTGGGCCAACATGTAGTTGATGTTATCCTTAGTTGTGAATATATATGATTGATTGTTTATACCATTTTAAGGTAGTGGTGTGTGATGTATGTTGATTGTTGTGTGTGAATAATGTTCTAATCTTTCAAAGGCAGAAGTAAAGTGTGAAGAAGAGTGAGTAGAAGAAAGTGTTTATGTGCTTAACCAGAACTATAATAAGGCATTAGAAGATATTATTTTCTTAGTTTAAAATCTTCTGGATGTAATCTGAATGTGATTGTAAGATAGTGAGTCTTCCTTTGGGTAGTAATCGTTTTGTATTTGAGCAGTGAGCTCTAGGTAGTGTGCCTGAATGCATGTGCATTCCCCATTTATAATACTTTTATACTTTTAATAGAGTATAATCTTGTGGATTAACCTCCACCATGGTTTTTCCCCTAACAGGGTTTCCACATAAAAATTCTTGGTGTTATGTTTGTTTTTGATGTGGTGATTGTTTATACTTTCATGTTTAAATATCAAATCTGAGAATAAGTTTAATTTGTATAATTTTTGTGACAACTGATTCAACCCCCCTCTCAGCTATCTGCTCTTGTGTTGCTAATAGTACTACAAGATCATAAACATCAACTATGTCATTTTTTTCAAAGATTTTAGTGGCCACCATGTGAAGGTCCCTTCTTTCTCTTTTAGACAAACAAATCCATCTATTATGTCTAGATAAGAAAGGGGTATGTTACTTGTGACCTTTAAAATACATACATTTGTATTTCCTGTTCCTTTCAAATTGACTCCATGTACAATAGATAGTGAGTGAATCCACCCAATGCCTATAACAACACCATCAAACGGATCCAACACCTCAACTTTGTCCCCTTCTTAGAGTTTATCAATAAATGATTGCAAAAACAAAAAAATATATACATCAACTTCTATCAAATAGGTAATGATTACCCTTATTTACATAATAAAACAACCATTACTTGCTTGAATAGTACTTGAATAGTACCTACTTGCATGTGGTTTCATAACACTCACCTCAACTTCAACATGACTACCACTATGAATATCATGTGCATGCTCGTTGAACTCATCATCATGATAATCACTATCAATGTCATTACAAACATGAAATTGTATAGCTTTGCAGAGAGTTCTATTGACAGGGCCTTTTTCTTTTCATTATGCTTTTATATAATTGCTTTGCATCATGTGGTTTAATAATCATGCAAAAATTAATATAAGTCAAGTAAAGAATGCAAAAGCTATAATTTTTTTTCCAAAAGAACATTTTAAGAATGAATAATGACAAAACATTGGGACAGATAACTAACAACTATTATATTAATTACCTCAACTTCAGGACAACTAAGACGTGCATTCTTGTCCACTTCATCACTATCAATATTAGCAGCTTTGTTGACATCATGAAGGCATTTTTTTTTCCTATTGGTTTGATAAAATTTCTCTACATGTGGTTTAACCATCGTGTAAAAAAATATACAAAGCATTCAATAGTCAAGTAAATAATGCAAGCTATACATTTTTCCAAAGGAACATTGTCTAGATCACTCCAACAATAAAAAACTAGGTTGGATTCTCCTACGTTTAGATTTCAATAATCTACATTTTAAGAGGCATTTGTATATATAATTTCCAAACAAGAATAAATGAGATCACTAGAGCCTCTTACCTCATTTGAATCCATGGATTTATGCTTATTCCATGAAGAAACTATAGGGTTAACAGAGGCAACCAACTCCGAAACTTGTTGAGTGAGACTAAATATGCTACTCATTACCTTTTGGTACCCTAGTTCATTTGAGTTGACATGATCTACATAGCTCCTATTGGGCATTGAACAGATGGTTGTGAAATCTCTATTGACTAACTAGATTTCCACTTCATCCTACTCTTAGATTTACTAGGATCTAGTGTTGCCATATAATTGACAATATCTTTTGTACTTGCTTCTCTATTACTATTTTCCACCTAAAATACAATGTCAATTTCAACATATAGTCAGTTCAATAAAAAATTGAAATAAATAACACAATGTAAATTGAACTAAAAATTGATACACTTACTGCAAATTTTCCATTTTGGCATGCAACCTGCCTCGGCCAAATTTATATTCAGCCCTCACATGATCTCTTGCTCTCTTTCCCTTGTTACTCTTTGCCAAAAATTCTTTGGAAAGCATACTTTCTCTCAATGCCTTCCACTCTTTGGGAGATAGAGTGGAGTCTAAACTCTCTTTTCCCTCCATGATTGTTTATGAAAATTCTCATATTTTTCTTGTAATATTTTCTAGAGATTTTTCCACCAGTAGTCTCAAAAGCATTTTCCATTTTTTGTATAACATTTTCCACAGCTTGTGGATCTTTCTCTGCAAAAATTTATTTGCAAATATCCAAATGGGCCCTACATTTTACACCCAACTTGGTGGCCCACTTTGCAGCATTTGGACCAATGGGCTCACCATCTCTCGATACCTCAAGCAAGAATGGCTTCTTTCCTTCTAATTTTATTTCTCTTGCATTTTTCTTTGTAGATCTATACAAATCTTGATTCAATCTTTGTCTTTTGAAAAAAGCATCCACATCTATTAAATTACCACTACCAGTATTTTTGGCCAATCCACTAGTTCCATCAAAATTTCTAGATGTGATAGGTGCACATTGAGGCCCAACAAATGCAACTAGCGGTCTCTCTTCAGGAATTCCATTAACCAGAGCTTCATGCTCCTTGGCCACATTAGGTGTGGCATGATTAGGTAGATCAGTACCAGTCTCCACAAATTCCACTTCAAACACATCCTTTAATGATGAATAAATCTTATGCAAGCCTGTTGATCCTTTGCTCTGATGTTGTTCAATAATCTCTCTTAACCTTTATGCTAAGAGATAATCACAATGTTGCACATCATCATGTGCTATATCAGGTTGCACATCACCATGTGGTATATCAGGTTGCACATCATTACAACTATTGTTTTCACCAACTGCATTTTTTGAATCACAAAAGTGTCGGCTTCTACGAGATGACAACACTGTATCTTTTCTTTCCTTTTGTTTTTCTCTGAAATTTCTTTGCACTCTTTTTGTTTCCTATAAAATGAAAAAAATATATCATATTATGTCTTATTTACATAAAGCTCTTTCCTATAAAATTTTATTAAACACTATTAAACAAATAATACACTACTTAGTGGATTTACAACTTGCCCGCTTGTCAAACCAAGATGCAATAAACATTCATTATTCTTGGCCACATTTTCACTACGCATGCGCTCATATTCTATCACTAGAATTTCAACATTATGATCACTATCATCTAATTTGTGCCTTATAGTCTTTCTCTTCATTCCCTGAAGTCCAAATAAACAATAATGTATAAATCAACAACTTGAATTAGTAAAAATTTACTGAGTTCATAAGTTGATAATTGTTAACTTTCCAATCCGCTGATAACTGCAAATGGAAACTTAAAATAGAATTGAATTTACAGATTAAAAGGAATTTTTAAAAAGAATTTGTAGTCAAAAACCAAGAAGATGTTTACAATTATAGGTATCAGAAATTTTTTCCTTAGGGATATATTCACAAGAAAGGAACTCATAAAAACATAACACAAGCAAGATGAAAGAAAACAATAGTCTAGTTCATCATGAGGTGTGTTAGAACCTTAAAATTTTGCGTAGTTCCATCATCACAATTAACCTTGAGCTTCATGACCTTAGTCTTGAACCTTATATTCCTTTTTATTTTTGATCAAGCTTCCCCACTGTAAACAAATGTATATAAATTTTGTAGGTCTGACTGACACTGAAAGACCTATACAAAGCCAAAAATTCATCATATATACTTAAGCAAAAACATGTCTAGCTGAAAACATTCCAAATCCCTTAACAATCCCTTACCACGATCCCTCAACAGTAATTTGAACCCTTAGTAGGCTAGCGATGTGTAACATAAAACATGAAGATATTTACTGCCATACTGTGGAAGTATTATGATGAGGACGTTGTTGGGCGGTATGAGAGAATTTAAATATATCATAAACTGCCATACCACGAGAAGGAAAAATGAAGGGTGTGGTATAGCGGGGAATAACCCACCATCCCGTGAGGAAGATCATAAAGGAATGCAGTAGGGTGGTATGAACCACTATACCGTGGAAGGATGTGACGAAGCATGTGGTATGGTGGTAAGCCATATGTGATCGTTAACGTAAATCGTAGTACCATGGGTTAAACAAGTCAAGCTTGTGGTATAGATGTAAGGATCTCGCTACCCCATGGTGAAATGCAAAGAATCATGTGGTATAGTGGTGTATACCCCTCTATCCCATGACAATTATAAAAAGTGGTGGTGATATAGCAATATTAAATGCATGATTCACATCAACCCTCTGATCTTATAAAATCAATGGTGCATGTTCAAACTCGAACTACGAACAAAATATTTTGTGTAAGGTTGATACTAATGTCGACATGATTGAGCTCATAAGCCATTAAACTAAGAATTCAACATTCTCTTTGCACTCATTTGCAAAAATTATCGTATGGGGAGTTGGGAGTTCAAGGAGGTTAAGCTCTACAACCATTGTAACCTGGGTAAGTGCACAAAACTCATGAAATAAGTTTTATGAGTACAAGATTGTTTGGAATTTTTCATTTCAGAAGTATAGGAGAAGTAAGATAGTTAATCATGTCGCCCAAGAAGAAAGAACCTGAAACTAAAAAGGAAGAATCTAAGTTTAAAAAGAGGTCCTTACAATAGTCTATCTTGGATATACTCCCTGAATCAAATAATAGAGCATTTAAGAAAGTTTTTAAAGATGTGGCTCATGGTTGTAGAGATTCTCTTATCCCTATCTCTAGGTGGGAACTATTTTGGTACTTTTATGAAAAAAGGGAAGACAATATTCCGGTGTCAAATCCATGGGCATTAGATTTGTCCAAGTTAATTGTTCCAAATGTTTTTATAGATATAGATTTCATCAAAGTATTGGCTCAGAGTTATCATCCTACTACTAGGTCTGTGAGATTTCCAAATGGTTCACCATTAGTTGTGTTGACTAAAGTGGCCATCATTGAATGTTTTCACCTAAACAAACAAGCCCTAACTAAAATTGATTTGCAAAGAAGTGAAGAAGAATATACTAGATTGAGGAGAACCTATAGAAGTGATGAACTCCCCATTTACATGAAAAGGGGTGTGAACAATAGGGTGATTCCTATATTCCCTTATGCTGTTGAACCATTCTATCATAGATTTCCAATTCTATTTCAAGAAAAACTACTTTTCTCTCTATCAAGTACTTGGGATAGATGCACAAGAGAAGATGCCAATTAGTTTAATGATGATGGATATGAGGATCCAAAACCTTAAGACAAACATTGAATATGATTTTGCCTCATATCTTGAGAAAGCATTGCATGAAGGTTTTCTGCAAGTCAGGGAAAATAGAGCCCCCATAACATTCAAGAAATATTCTTTGATGTGCCACCTAATATTATACCAGAATAAATTTTAATGGAGCAAAAGGATGTGTTTGGGTAAGATTGACCAGCAAGGGAATTTGCTACCAATGCAATGATGGTGTTATACATGGGACATCAGATGTAAGAATTCAAATTATGTGATATTCCATGATGACTGTGTATAGAATTATGAGAGTTCTTGGCCACTCACCACCAAGACTACACACACTTGTGCTACAATTGTTAAGACTTTTGGCTTTGAAACCTGAGCAAGGCCATACTCATAACTTCAGTGATTGTTTTTTCCTACCAAATATCACAATAATCAAGATTTATGGATGCCCATAGGCCCCACATATACTACCAAATTTTATCCCCCTTTGATTAGCCTTTTGCATAAAAGGATGTCATGCATAAAAAAGGGGTACAGTTTACCCAATTTGACAACATGTGGGGAACTATCAATGGGATCTGATACACTTGAAGAGTTGCAGAATTATCTAAAAACAAGGTACTCTTTAGAGTCTAGAAAGGAAAGAGCTTTTGACCTTGAGGGTCACATGAATTTTGTAAGACACACCATACTTACCAAGGCTATGGTTACTCACTAGATTGATTATGAAGAAGATGTAATCATAAATTGTTTCACTCCTTAAGAGGTATATGAGAAGAGGAGAAAATGGGAAATTATGAAAGGCTTGAGGAAGAAAGAAAGATGAGTACCGTGATTTTTTGGGGTATTTCATAGAGGAAGCAGATCCTCTCAAGAGGATTGATATGATGATTGATAAGTTTCATGAATTATATAAGTCTACAGTGGATCAGATGGGGAGACCTACCAATTTGTCTCCCAAAAGGCTGAGTGGTATTGTAATTACATAACCAACTCCGAATATTGTTTCAGCATGTCATGCTTTTCCAAGATCGCCTCCTGAACAACCACCTTCTATAAAAAAGACACAAGAGATAGACCCACTTGTTTCCTATAAAATAAGTGAGGTTGGAGATACAAAAGAAGCAGTTAATGTGTTAAGACATTTCAAGGATGATGTTGAAGTGGACCAACCTATGCCTAGAACTAAATACCATAGGCCTAAAGCTAGAGCTGATATTCAGGTACAAGGAGAAAGAGAAATGCATGAGGATGAGAGGGTAATTGTAGCTCTTAGGTTCTCAGGAAATGATGAATTTATCAAAACCCCTAAAGTTAAAGACTTTTGGATTAAGATGAAAATGAGAGTTTGAAGCCAGGGTTGAAATAAATAAGATGGGAGCTAAGGAATCCCAACATGACCAGATAGTAGCCCAAAATTTTAATGAATTAAGGATTGATAATATTGATGTCAGCCCACAAGAGGCTAAAGAGATGATTTTGAAAAGCAATACACTTATTGTCCCTAGTATGTAATTAAAGAAAAAAAATTACTTGATCAAGTCAGAACACAGGAAGACCCAATGTTGATTGCTAAGTTTGACTCAGATGAAGGGGTAAGTGGCACATGGTATAACCCTAAGATTGAAACCTTGGCATTCTGGGCCAAATAAAAGAGTACACAAAAACCAAGGTTACCAGATGTAGTGTAGGAAATGAAAGGGACATCTATGGTGAAAACATTAAAGGATACATCTCCTCTAGAAGCTGCAACCATGACAATGCATTTAGCCATGTTCACCTGAGCTACAGTTAAGGAGATGGAAGCTAGATTGGGCGAGTACAAAAAAGAACAAATTTTTTTAAATGATGAAGTCAATAAATTGTTCATGGAAAATGTGAAGTTGAAGGAATAATCAAAAGGATCAAGACCCTCACAGAACAAGGAAATAATGTTATACCAACCTCCTCCTGCTCCACTAGTTGATATAGAAAGTGCTCTAGTGAACAAGTGAGCATTCTTAGATAGGATATTGAAGAGTTAAAGAAAGCCAACAATGAGGGTAAGGAAGAAGTGAAAAATAAAATCTGCAATATTTTAGAGAAGGTCCTCAAGCATAGGATAAAGCTAATTGTGGATAAGTTGGAAAGTGTGTATGATTTCTACAGCTCACTGACACAGGAAATTGATCATATGAAAACACATGTACCTATACTAGATCCACTTTTTAAGAACTGGCAGCCCATACACCACACATTGGTAACCTTGTGTAGAATCTTACAAAGGAGTATTGAGGCTCCTGTAGCATTAAAACCTATAGAGCAGATGGCCAAAATAGTTATAAATGAATTCCAATATATGCAAGGAGAGGATCAAAAGATCAAAACAAGAATAGATTCATTTCATATTCTAAAGCAGTGGTTTGTACCAAAAATATTGAAAGATGATGACCAATTGAAGGACCTCAATGAATGGAAGAGTGAATTTGGCCAGATTGTTCCACATTGCATTACTCACATATAAAATGATGGTGAGTTGAGTCTTGACAGGTTTGACTTAATCATGGATGGAGTAATAGCCTTGGATATTGGATATTCTAAGTTTATCATGGATGGAAGGGCATTACTAGACAGTCGATGGAATATTCACCTTGCAAATATTTTAAATATTCAAGAATAAAAATGGCAACATGATTATACAATGTACGAGTGTGAGCAGAAGTATTTGGGTCCTCTCGAACAATAGGCCTTGGGGTTGTCACAGTGGAAGAACTAGACATTTAGGTACACTAATATGTAGAAAGGAGCTTAAACAGATCTTCAGTGATCATAGATGCCTTACGGAGATTAACAGACTATGGTGTCACAAGTTTTGTGGACTTCATTAGTTATCTACTTTCTTTGTTTTATGTTTTAAGAAAAACTAATGTTTAGTTTATACAAAGAGGCATGAATTTTTAAAAGATGCCATATTTTGTAACAATCTGAAGCTTGTTGCTTCTCTTACAAAAGAGAAACCAAGACCGAATTTTGATATCATCATCATAGGCATTTATAGAAACATATATTAGGAGACTTGTGTTATATTGTAATATCTATTTGAAGCAATCAATGGAGAAGAAGATTTAATTTGGTGCTCGAATTATGGTCTCAATTATTTGTTGATAATATTTTGTATGATTGGATTTCTTTTGTATTTTATGTGGGAATATAGGGGTATATTATGAATTGGTATCAATTATTTGTTCATAATATTGTGTATGATATAATAAGTTGCAGTCTTGAATTACGGTATTGGATTTTTTATGTATTTTAGGTGGGAATATAGGGGTATATTATGAACGCAATATTTTAGATATCATTTTATTGAAAAGATTGAACAATTTTCTAATTTTGCAGTCTCTTAGTTTTAGTTTTCAGTGTCTATCAGACCTAAGAGATCATTTCTTTGTTTGTAATGAGGAGGCTAAGTTCACCTAATGTTAAGATATCTATATGAATTATTAATCACAGATGTTCATTATTGTTTCCTTCACACAAGCATATCCAATGTATGTGGAGGATAGAAGCTATATTACAAACTAAAGCTATCATCTAGGCCATACAAGAAAATTCTAACATCTAGAAAACATATAGGACATACAAGGAATTATATTCTAACTAAGAAAAATTAATTTCAACCAAAGTAAGAAAACTAAGAAGAATGAATTACATTCAATAATAAATTACACCATTACATATAACCAAAGTTTAGGTGACAAGCTAACCTCTTAAGGTGATAGGATAATTAAGGTGACAAAACATCATCATAATCATCTGCATTGTTGATTACATTGCATTTCACATCTTTCAAACTCAAATCATTACTTCACATTGCATAACTAATAACTAGATGTTGATAGATGACAAAAATTTAATTACAATCTAGTTTTTACAAATTCAACCTAAGGGATTATGTAGCTACTTCACATTGCATAACTAATAACTAGGAGCAACTGCCAATTGTATTTGCTTGTCATGGCATTCCATGAGACCACATTTCTTTGAGGCATTTTTTCAAACAGTTCACTGTCTTATATATGCTACCACATTTTTCATACATATTGTCTACCAAAGCATTTTATCAAACAGTTCACTTCCTTGTTGCTATGGCTAAAATCCTAAAACAAGTGCTTTCGAACAAGCTATGGATTCTTGGAAAAAATCTATCAAATCATAATAGTAAGCAATAGCATAGACAAGGTAGTGAACTGGTTGAGAAAATGCCTCAAAGAAATGTGGTCTCATGGTGACAGAATGCCATGACAATCCATAACAATTCACTTGTCATAGCATTCACCATGGCATTCCATCACCATGAGACCACATTTCTTTGAGGCATTTTTTCCAAAGTTCATTGCCTTGCCTATGCTACCACATTTTTCATACATGTCTACCAAAGCCTTTTTTTAAACAGTTCACTGCCTTGTTGCTATGGCTAAAAGCCTAAAATAGGTGATTTCAAATAAGCTTTGGATGTTTGGAAAAAATCTATCAAACCATAATAGTAAGAAACAAGCTATGGTCTCATGGTTTTTTTTTGGCGCAAAAATTAGCATGATTTTATTTGCAGGTTTTAAACACATTATTTTGGCAATTTTGCTGTTTGAAATGGGAAAAATATTTGTGGTTGGTTTTGTGCATTTTTTAATTGTAGGTTTCTCATAGTTAGTGAAAAAGGTAGTGTTCATGAAGGAATGGAAAATATACATAAAACCTTTGAATTATACCCGTACTGTGCAATGGCAATCAATCATTTAGCAAACCATTTTTTCTTCACAGGGCAACATTTTCTTGTGGAATAGTTGACTGAGATAGCTCGACCACCCTCTCATAAAATCTCATTCATATTATAATCTTGCATGATCTTATCATAGTAAAGGTGATTATGACACCACTAGACACTACTACATGACATCAATCAAGGAAAGCCAGAGGCCATGGGAATTTATGGACAAGTTCAATTGAAGCTGGGAGATCTTAAGAGTTCTCTCTCAAATTTTGAAAAGATTCTAGAGGTCCATCCTGAGAACTATGAGAGCTTAAAAGTTGTAGGCCATATATATGCTCAACAAGGGCAGGCAAAGAAGGCCTTGGAAATTTTAAAAAAGGAAACTCGCATAGATCCACGTGATGCCCATGCATTTATCAAGATGGGTGAGTTATTAATATCGACAGACCCTAGTGCAACCTTAGATTCTCTTAAGAAAACAAAGTCTCTTCTGAAGAAAAGCAGAGAAGAAGTACCCATTAAATTGTTAAAAAATATTAGGGTTCTTCATTTTGAGCGTGATGAACTAGAGTTGGCTCAACAAACTTTTATGGAGGCATTAGAAAATGGCATTTGGGTTGAATTCATAAATAAAAGCCCCAGTGCCAATTCTGCAGGTTTTTTTGTGCGCTTTAAGGATATGAAATTCTTCCATTGACTAGAAGAAGGTGGTGTTTCACTTGAGTTACCATGGGATAAAGTCACAATACTATTTAATCTTGCTGCGTTATTTGAACAAATACATGATACTGAAAAATAAAATCTTTTATAGAGGCTAATATTGTTCAAGCTTCTTGATTATGTGGATGCATATCTATCTCTTGCAGCCATGGCTCAGGCTTGGAATGACATCCAAACAAGCTTAGAATTGATTGGGGATGCACTTAAGGTGGATAAAAACTTATCAAATGCTTTATGCATGCTCAGAAACATGGAGCTGAAAACAAATGACTACTTAAATCAAAAGAAACAATTAAAGTAGCATGCCAACTTGTCTTGGCTAATGAAGCAAAACAAAAATTTGATGAAGAATGAAGGATTTAGATGGAAAGGAGAAAGCAATAGGAAGAAATTTGGCGGGTGATGCAACAAGAGGAGCAATTTGAATGTGTGAAGGGATTATGGAAGAGTAAGCGTAAGGACAAGGATGATGATGATGAGGAGGCTGGTAAGTATGAGAAGAAACAAAAGAAGGAAAAGAAGACCAAGAACAAGGATAAGGACCACAAGGATTATGATTATTATATGGAGGAACCTGATGTTGCCATGGAAGATGAGGAAAATTATATGAGTGATAAGGCACAAGATGATGTAGAAAATTCCCAAGATCTTCTTGCAGTTGTAGGTCTAGAAGACTCTGATGATGGTGAGACAAATTCTCCAGTTTCAACAAAATCACAAAGGATACATGCATACTCTAATTCTAAAGATGATGAACCTTGTAGAAACAAATTCTGAGAGAAGATGATCCATATGATGATGGTGTCTAGGCTTCTTGAGCTTTAACCAAACCTAACCATTATAGAAACAGATTCCAAGAGAAGATGATGCATACAATGATGATGGATAAGCTACCTCAAAATTTTAGTCAATCAAATATGCTTTGTACCTTCCAAATCCATTTGACATAGTTAAATGAGATCTTATAAAAAACCTCAAATGAATCATTTGTATGTTATCTTTTCATTTTTCCTCTTTCTTGTTTTTTATGGGCAACATATTTTAGTCTTTATTTTAGAACATTTTTTGTGTCCTTCAATGTATTATGCTTTATCTTTCTACCAGATTCTAGATTAAAAGAACCTATAATTGAAAATAGATTAATTCATCTATTTTTATTTTACAGTCCCAAATAGGTGGATTAAATTATTCTACTATTCAATTTTCCTGATTATGTGCATGCATATCTATGTCTTGCAGCCATGGCTCGGGCATGAAATGAGATCCAACTAAGCCTAGAATTGATTGGGGAAGAACTTAAGGTGGAAAAAAACTCATAAAAATGCTTTATCTATGCTTGGAAAAATGGAACTAAAAACAAATGACTGGCTTAAAGCAAAAGAAACAATTAAAGTTGCACAAAGTGAATCAAATGCAAAGAGTTCTTATGTTGACATTTCACTTGGAAATTGGAATTATTTTGTAGCTTTTCACAATGAGAGGAGGGATCCAAAGGTGGAGGCACAACATCTTGAGAAGGATAGAGAATTGTATTGTAAAGTGTTGGCACAAAGACCAGGAAATGTTTATGTTGCAAATGGGGCAACCATTGTGCTAGTTGAAAGGGGTCAATTTGATATTGCAAAGGAAATTTTTACACAGGTACAAGAAGTTGTAGTAGGAAACATCTTTGTTCAGATGCCTGATGTGTGGGTAAATCTAGCACATGTTTTTATTTTGCACAAGGACAGTTTGCACTTGCAATGAAAATGTATCAAAATTGTTTGAGGAAATTCTATTTTGGCTCGAACACATTATGAAGTAGAATAGTGGCAAGATTGTAAAAGAACATTATTAAGAGCAACAGATTGTAACTACTATAATTTTCCAATAAAAAAGCTATAGATTTTTTGTTTAATGTAATAAGGGTTTTGAATTATCTTTGAATTCGCTGGAGAGGGTATCCCCAAATCCAACTTCTTTACAAACTTCAAATACTTTGCAGAAAACAATGAAGTCCTTGCTTGACTTTTCAAAATTCTCTAGGTCCTCTCCAAACAATCTTTATCGCCCATGTGCAAGTGTTGTAACTCAAAACACCTTAGTGTAGTTCACGCGCCTAGCTGTTGTAACTCAAAATGAGGCACCTTAGTGTAGTTCGTGCGCCTAATCAGTGTAGTTGTCTAAATGGCTAGAATAATGCAAAATCACCAAATTCTAAATGGGAATAATGTAGAATTGTGTGCAATACATGACTCCCTCCAATCATTTTCCCAAATAATTTTTTAATTTTTTTTTCTAATTTGTACTCGCGTGACTAACTGTTTAGTCATTTTTATTTGTTTGACTAAATAATTTTTTACCTGATGACCAAATTAGTCATTTATTTACTCATTTATAGTTGTGTTACAAAAAATTAGTAGAATTTAGTCATTTTTAGTTGTCGTGACTAAGATTTTTAGTCACCTAGTCATTTATTTTCCAAATTCTACTAGTGGTATAAACAAAAGCTACTTATATCAAAATGGTAAGTGGAAAGTTAGGACACTTGTCATATTACTAAGGGGAAATATTTAACGTTGTCCCTAGCATTTGAAAACTCCTTTACTAGTGACTCATAGACTTGGCCATACAAAATATAATGAATTTTTAGCTTATAGTCATTTTCATTTTAGTTTTTTTATTGTGTAAATTCTTCAAATATACCCTTTGGTGGCTCTTGAAGCTAGCTTGATGGTGGTGAAATGAGTAGATGAATCAAAGTTTGTTATTAAGAATGCAAATTTTAGTCATTTTTTAGAAACTTTGTTGGTTTAGTTTTGTAGGTTGGTTGAGTACTTGAATAAGCAATGTTGGATATTCTTTTGTGTTGCATGATTAATTTATTGTTTCAAATTTAGCAAAATCTACGTGCAACTCAACACATTGGGAAAATATCAATTGTCTTAAAGGAGAAATAAACTTGAGGAATTGAATAATCCTAGCCAAGACATCTTGTTAGTAACATGTTATTGCAAAGTAAATACTTTTGATTGTAAGCAAATGCAACACCTTAAGATTGTTAAACTAATGGAAATGGATTTTTTCTTTAGGTTTGTTTAGGGCCATTCACTCTTTGAGTTTGTTTTGTTGTTTCTTTTTTCCTTTTATTTAGAGAAAAACTCACTTGAGAGTGTCATTCACATGACTGGATCCACTATGAACACATTGAAGAGTTTGCATTTAAAGAAAATAACCCCAACAACTTGAATTGTAGACAAGAATATTATCCAATGAACCACATCCTACCTAACCTATAAATTTTAGCCAAAGTTTCTTCTCTTTGGTGTGCTAAATTTTTTTATACTTTCTCACTTCATATTATTTTGTATTTCAAATAGATCTATAACTTTGTTTCAAATTAATGTTCCAAGTAGAGTGTGCCTATCAGATTTGTATAGTGTCTTTCAAATATTATTTAGTATACCGCTTTGAGTTCCATATAGAATCTCCTCTAAGTCCCTCTTGATGTTTACTTTTGAGTACCAATTTTCATCCCAAGTTTATTTGTATCTTCATTAAAGCTTTATCAACATCTTATTGAGTTATTTTCAACATTTCATTTTGGATTCCTTTGAATCATCATGAATCCATGTTGAATGGTTAAATTCCTTTTTACAATTTTTTAAAATAAAAAATATTGTATTTTTAACAATTAGATTTAGTAATATTGAATGGTTAATTTTTATAAATATTAATAAAAAATATTTTGTTTTTAACAATTAAATTTAATAATATTTGAATTTTATTTTTAATTGTATCTTGAGAATGAGTTTGTAAATGTTTTTCATCCCATTTAATGTTGCATGAATAAGATATTTTTTTCTAATCTATGTTTCCTTATTGAGAAGTGATTTGTACAAATTACTAGAAAATCTAATGAAAGCATTTTTTTCTAAAAAAAATTAAAATATGTTTTAGAAATTAAGTGTTACATTACCATTTAAGTGCTCGCCTTTTATTAATTGTTTATACTTTGTAGTTAATGCCATTTAAAAAATAACATCTTTCAAAGAAAGAAACTACATTGCATCTTAAATTTATTTGTCTTCTATTAGTTCAAATATTAAGCATATGAAAGTGGGTTCACTTGTGTAGAGTTAAGGAATGAATATATAATTGTTAGAATTTAGTACATGACATAAAATAATTAAATAAAATGGTTAAATAATTAAATTAACATGCTATTGTTAATTTAATAAATAAATTAGGTTTTGGGAGTTATATTCCCGTAACTAGTATTTACGAGAATAATGACCTTATAAAGACAATATTTTATAATAGTTTTTGTAGTGTAATGTGAATGACTAAATTTTGATTCAAGAGAAATCTTTTTTTTTCTCTCCCATTTCAATATGGTATCAAATTGGGTTTCTTCTTGGACCTCTCTCTAATCTCTCCCCATTCATTTATTTTTCTCACACAATGTTTACAATGGTATTGCAATGAATACCATGTGCAACTGCTATTGTTTTCCACCATTCTTGCATTTGTCAACAGGTGACCAATGTAGACCATGTGAAAAACCCTTTTTGACTCCATCATTCATCTACATTTCTTCTCTTTCTCTCCCATGTTCATTCTTTCCATTGTTTAACACTTCACTCTGTTCATTGTTGTCATTCCAAAAATTTAAAATTTAAACATCCAAAGAAGACCCACTCAGATATCTTTAAATTATCTTTGTCCTGCTTGCTCCATAACATATGGCTATGGAAAAGAGAGACCTGACTCTTTCCTTTTGTTCCATCATGGCCATTGATTCTTCAAATTTTGGCTACAAGATTTGTAGCAATTGTGAAAAAGCATTCTTCCTGATAAAGGTATCAAGTTTTCTAAATTTCAGCATTGCAACAGATGCACTTTTAATCAAAGAACTCCTACGTCCAAATGAGTATACAAGTTACTTTTGTCAGTTGCAACTGATAAGAGAGTGATGATCATGATTTTTTTTATAAGCCCGCTAAAGTTTTGATGGGTTGTTCTGCAAACGAGTTTAATTTTTCATGCGCCAATCCATTTGCATTGGAAGCGTCGGGTAGATTCTTAGAAGGCCAGGTTTTCCAAATGGTGTTGCACAAGCCACAAATTGGAAATGCTTAACACATGCAAATTGATTCAATTATGCTTCTCACTTTAGAATTTCATCCCGTAATAGAGTATATTTTAAAGCTTTATCAAAATTGATAGGTGTTTGTGAATCTTGTGATGGAGAGGATGATATTGAAAAAATCAATTCATAAGTACTTACAACAAACAAAAATGAGTTCTTTTCTGAACAAGGTGTTAGTAAAGCAATTAGAGCGAAAAGGGAAATTTGATTTGTCTTGAGCAGTTAGGGTTTATAATTTCTAGTTTTTCTCTATATCAATACTAAGGGGGGGTGTTCAAATTTAGTACATGACATAAAATAGTTAAATAAAATGGTTAAATAAATAAATTAACTTGCTATTATTAATTTAATAAATAAATTAAGTTTTGGTAGTTATATTCTCGTAACTAGTTTTATACAGGAATAATGGCCTTATAAAGGCAATATTTTATAATAGTTTTTGTAGTTTAATTTGAATGACTGAATTTTGATTCGAGAGAAATCTCATTTTTTCTCTCCCATTTCAATATATATCAACCTCATGGTAGTTTCTTGGTAGAGTGAAAACAATGGCCATCTTGGGGCTTTTGAACGGAGGAAAACAGACAAACGAGGTGCAAATGGCGGCTCGTGGAAGAAAGGAGATTAATTAAATTAAAAAGAGGTTAAATAAAGGGGGAAAAATACCCAAAACTTAAAAAGTGAAAAAGAGAGGGAAATTTTATATATAGTAATTTTAGAAATCACTATTCACCATTTGCACATTGGAAGGTGACTTAGCAAGAGAGAGAGAGGAAGAGGGTGACGAGGATGGCTGACGAGTATGACAATGGGGACGAGGGTATCGTAGATGACGCGATCATTCGTTGGGGCGACGAGGTGTGCCAATTCTACTACGAGCACACGGTACCCCACCAAGTTAGCTTCAAAACCCTGCTTTTTGAATTTGAGTTAGACTTTTAAATTTTTCAACATGTTAGATGAGGGTTTGGTTAGAATAGGAAAATGGGTCAATGGCGGATGTGAGATTTTTCCCATTCATTAGGAAAAATCACCCTTTTCATGGACATGACTAAAGTGAGGCGAATTCACCCCTAACAAAGGAAAATTTTCCCACAAAGGGGCAGGAGTCAAGCAGGGAGAATTTGCCCATTTGATAGGTGAATTCACCTAAACAAAAGGGTGTGGGAGGGATTGGGTGAATTTTCCCAATGAGCGGGAAAATTCGCCCGAAAACAAGGGCAATGGAGGGCGAGGCAAATTTTCCCAATTAGCAGGAAAATTTGCTCGACAACAAGGGTGATGGAGGGATGGGAAAATTCGCCCAATGAGTGGGCGAATTCACCTGACAAAAAGGGCAATAGAGGGATGGGAAATTTTTTCCAATAAGCGAGTGAATTAGCTTGACAACAAGGGAGACAGAGGGATAGGCGAATTCACCCAATAAGTGGTCGAATTCACCCAATGAGTGGGAAAATTCGCCCGACAACACGGGCGGTAGAGGGATGGGTAAATTTTCCCAACAAGGGTGAGCAAGGATTAAAAGGTGAATTTCTCCCACTAAAAGGGTGAATTCACCCAATAGGAGCAAACAAAGGTTAAAAGGAAAATGGGATTCACTTGCGGGGAGAGAGAATTCAATGAGAAAACTTGGGGCAGGGGAAGAGTGAGGGAAAAAGAGAAGAATTGAAAGAGAGTTGATGAGAAGGACTAACATGTTGTTTGGTGTGGATGCACGGATTTGATATGTTGTGGACGAGAGAGAGACACTCGACAGTCCTAGAGGTGACCATTGGGGCGATGAATTCCCACAATCACGTAGTAATAGCATAGGCAGGGCTCCTCCACATGCTGGGGTATCTCAATATCAGGACACATAGGGTGCTACTGACAACACTGATGGAGCGATGGAGCTCTGAGACTTTGACTTTTCATCTCCTGATAGGAGAGATGATTGTGACTCTAGAGAACATCTGGAGGATATTGTAGCTACCGATCGCAGGATATCTAATGATTTGGACATGGAGCGAGGGGTGAGAGTGAGATAGGATCCTGCATGCCATCTTTGGACATGCAGATCTACCTATCCAAGGGGCAGAGTTGGACTTGGATGGATGTTTGGGATTGGGAGTGATAGTGTTGCCACTGTATCTTTGTGGGTTGATCATCAGTATTTTGTTGCCAGACAAGAGCGAGAGATTTTTTAGCCTCAAGGTTATTGAGGTTGTCAAGCACATCATGGAGAGGACGAAGGGGGAGTTCACATGGGGTGCATGCATACTAGCATAGCTATACAAGGATCTGCATGTGGTCTACTACAAGAGGGTACACAACATTACACATGTGACATTGCTCCAGGTATGGGCCTAGGAGCACATTAGTGTGTTGAAGCTGGGGATCTTGATAGCAGGGACATAGGACGATACACTACCAGTATCATACTAGTACATGATAGAGTATGGTTGGCAGTTGCATTATCAAAATGTCAATGACTTGAAGGGATGGAGGAGGAGGTTAGACAACTTGCAGGAGGATCATATAGTATGGAGACCATACCAACATCGATGGTTTACAGGTTAGAGATAGGATGAGAGGAGGCATAGAGGATACTTCTTCACAGTATGCTACCTAATTAGGAGGGATCCACACATTATGGAGCTTCATAGGCCATACAAGATGATGAGGTAGTTTGGGGTATAGGAGGATATCCCTTCAGGACCACAAAGGTTTCAATGGATTACCCGAGAGCGGCTATGGGGTGATCTAATCATAGGGGATTTTGTGAGGCAGGTGTGGGAGGAGTTACAATAGGTGCCATACCTTGGGAGAGGAGGGATAGTAGACGTAGGGACAATGGTGAGATACTTCATGTGGTGGGAACATCACATACCTACACAAATTATGACGATGCACCCGATTGTAGGGGCACTCGGCTATGGCTCAGAGGACGAGGTGAGATTAGTCAGACAAAGGAGAGTCAAGAGGAGAGGGGGCTGACAGAGGAGAGGTAGACATAGGGAGGCTGAGGTAAAGGAGGAGAGAGGAGACTGACAGAGAAGGGATCATGGGGAGGCGATGGAAGAGGATTCCCTAGAGGTACATCCATTGGCCATAGTACCATATGTACCTCTACCACCAGAGGATCCAACTGTACTATTGATAGGGGCTCTAGCAAGATTGTGGATCGTAGAGCACATAATCAAGGAGTCAGAGGCAGATAGGGACAAGTTACATGATGAGGTGGATAGGTTACAAAAAAAGGGAGAGAGGGATTATATGGAACTAGAAAATGATGCAGGACAACGAGTATTGGTAGAGAGGGATAGATTGCAGGTCGAGGTGACTAGATTGTGGGCAGAGGGACAGAGACACTATGGGGAGTTAGTAGACTAGGTATCCATATAGGTGCATGAGGCAGATAGAGGGAGGGAGGACCTAATGAGGCAGTTGGTAGAGCTATAGAGGGAGAGGATCGAGCTGAGGAGGGAGCAAGATGAGTTCTGAGACAGAGCAGAGATAACAGAGCAGATAGTGGGGGATACAGGGTTAGTACTAGAGAGATTAGAGGCAATGATGGCACAAATGCAAATCTTGCAGGAGGAGAGGAGTGTAGTAGAGGCATAGGTACATTACTTGTGGGATGAGAGGGATGCGACAACGGAGTAGATGTAGACATTGCAGCATGAGAGGGATGTAGTAGAGGCACATGCACATGCCTTGTAGGGTGAGAGATATGTAGTGGTAGATCAGATGTCATGGATGCAGGCATAGATAGACCAATTGTAGATGGCATAGGATGCCTGAGAGCAAGAGAGGAGACACCTATTTGGATTATGGGATAGGTATAGGGCGGAGCGAGATGCAGCTAGGATACAGGCAGCAGATAGAGATGAGTATATGAGGGAGTCCATCTATTACATGGGGGATTATTTCAAAGAGGTTCCAGATCCCACACGACATGTACCTACCTATTTACGAGCGGTACCACAGATTTCAACACCATCATGGTCACTAGGGACACATACACGAGGATATAGAAGCTATCAAGAAACTCCCCCACATAGAGGGTTAGTGTCAGATTCACCACAAAGGTCAAATGAGGGCAGCTCGGGGTAGAGAGGGCAGAGGATAGGGGATAGGATACATGTTTTTTACAGGTGTAGGGTGGATGTACATCATACAAGGACAAAGACCACATTTGATTTAGAGTCCTGTACTTGTACTTTATTTGATGATTATCAATGTATAGGATGGACATGTATTTTGATGATATGATGGACTTTATTATGGACCATGTGATGGACATTATATTTTGATATTTATATGATATGTGATAGCCCTTATTAACACTATGTTGTGCCTATGTGATGGATGTTTTATGCATGCACATGTGTATATACGTGATTTATTAAGGATGATTATTATTATTATTATTATTATGCATGTGTCTATGATTATTTATATTTATGCCTATGTGAATGGCATGGATGAGATGCATTATGCCTAACACTTGTGATGCAAGATGTGATGAATGATTTATGATGTTATATGCTATGGACATGAGCCTAATGATTTGTGATGCAGGTGGCGATGCGTGCATGACATAAGTAGCAAATGTGATCCATAAACATCAATCAACACATAGCAAATAGACCTCTGTGTTGTACATTGTACAATCAATTTGCTTTTATTATGATTAGATGTTATGTGATGCAATGCGATGAATGCAATGTATGTGATAAGATGAACTAAGATGAAAAATGTTAATGCAATTAATTGATAATAAAATTAATATAAGATGCGTAGAATAACCAATTAAGATTAATCTAAACAACTTAAAATGAATATGATATGATAGATGCACATGGGAAAAAATGCAATGCGATGAGCCTACCATGCTAGAAGAGATGACAATTTGTGCCATTGAAGATCAAATTGTATTTTAATGATTGAAATGTAAGCTACATGAATGATGGGATGTAATTAAATTCCTTAAAAACACTAATATCTAAATGAAACTAGCATGAGCATGAGTGTAAATAAGGGCTTGCATAGTGATGGAAGCTAGTGGTAGGCCTCCTTTATTTGTGTGTCATACTTTCTTTAGCTTATGGTAAGTACTTTCCCTATAATCATTATAAAATTAAGGGATGATGGGTGTGAAACTGCACTTGTCAAGAACCATAGACCTCTTGAGAAGAAAAGGAGATGGGAGATGAATGTTTGCACAATCAAAATCACTAGTCATAGGTCAAGGATAGAATGGATGGGGGATAAATGCAATGCAATGGGATGGAAAATGAAATTCAATCCTAATGTTATTTTCCATTTTCGGAGCACTTATTTTTTCTATAGCATAGGACACGATACACCAGGGTATGTGGAACCAAGGCAGAGTAGTTTCTAATGCACGAAACAAGCACAACAGAAAAGAAGGCTATCCCAACACCCCAAATTCATGATGACTTTGGTTGGGCCAGGCATTGGGATAACCACAAGCACAAAGGATGCCCCAGCATAACACAAGACCATAGGGATCTTGGTGAGTACTATGCGGGACAACCAATCAGATAGAAACAAACAACAGATCAAGATATGCCCCTATGTTTACCAGTCAAAGTGCACCATAATATGATGGATCATGGCAACCCCGACAAGGTATGATAGGAAGCTTAAATGATAAACAAAATGCCAAAAGTATCAAAATAAAGTAATCAATTTCAAATTTCCTTTTCCACAAGATCAAAAAGGTGGATGGGATTGATGTGGTCTGATGAGGAAGGATGCATCCTGTTAAGACCAAAGATGGAGACTAAACTAAGTGACTGACATGACTCATGATACTAGAGGATCTCATTTGTGAAGAACCAGCTAGATAGGGACATACTTGATGACACGACACCAGACACAAGACACAAGACACAAGACCGACACACCCTAAATACCTAGGGGCTTGGGGGCTAATCAAAGATTATCCTTTCCTATGTGAAAATGTAGAGCCCTCGTAGTTCGATAAAATACCATGGATAAAATCAGAAAGAGGACGATGGAGACTGTAACATAGATTTTGGCACCCTAATCCTTTTTGGTGCTTCTAGTGTTTTTCACCTAAAAGGAGAAAGAAGGGCCAAAATGCTTATGTCTACACTCAAATTCAATGCAATAGGGATGGAATATGGATGAAAATACCTAAATGCAATGTTTGAATGTATGAAACTAATAAGATTAATTGATTAATGAATGGAAACTAAGGAAATAAAGAATGCTTGAAATCACATTGTCTAATGCAAAAACACCTAGAAATGAATGCAAATTATAACAGAATTGAATAAAATTGAAGAAGCACACTTGTGAGGTTGAAGGAGGATAGAAATGAATTTTGAAATGATGTTAATGCTAGTTTTCAGGCCTGGTGGGACTCATTCACCATTTTGGGTGAATCAATCCTAGTTTTGCAAAACTGTTTCAGAACCTATTTTGAACAAAAGGGTATCTAAAAATGTAGAAAACCAAAAACTGACCTTGGAGTGGGACTCATTCGCCACTCATAGTGAATGAGTCCACTTTTAAATTTCTAAATATTCAAAGGTGGAATCTGGAGCTTTTGGTCTACACTTTGGCTTTCTACAGGTGCTTGCTTTTGAAACTCTGATTTTTGAACCTATAAGTGGGTTTTTGTTGATATTTTGACTTGATCAATGAAGAGAAGACTTGAAAAACCTTGCAATTTGATCTTCAATGATTTCCAAGCTTCCAAGAGGCCTAAATATGTAAACACACAAGACAAGAAGGAGAAATGTTGAATGTTAGGGCATGGGGGTTTGCCTTGGTCAAACCCCTTTTAGGTAATTAAACCAAAATGATGAAAGAATGTAAGGAAACATGTAATAATGGAGTTTATTACCTTGCCATGATATTTGATTTTGAATTTCTATAACAAAACATGAAGATTTTTTCCTTGAATGTCTGAAGATTGATATATTGGTGACTTGAAATGGTGAAACCCTAAGTTGCTTGACTTGAGATGGAAGAATGATGGATGGATAATGAAGAATGAATTGTGATTTAGGGTTTAGAGAGGTTATTTTTTAGGAAATTCACCTTATTAGCCTAAAAATTGGATCCCTAAGGTTGACATGTGGAAATAATAAACTTAAATTTCAAAATTTCTCACTCAAAGGTCAAAAATGAGCCAAATGGGACTCATTCACCACCCATGGTGAATGGGTCCCACCTGGATGGGACTGCTTCACCATGGATGGTGAATGGGTCCCACTTGGATGTGACTACTTTTCCATGGATGGCGAATGGGTCCCACCTGGATGGGACTACTTTGCCATGGATGGTGAATGGGTCCCACTTGGATGGGACTACTTTGCCATGGATGGTGAATGGGTCCCACCTGGATGGTACTGCTTCGCCATGGATGGCGAATGGAACCCACAGGGGCCATTTTGGCAGCTAAGATGCCAAGAGATAAGGAAATAAGGTTTAAATTGCAACTTTGTGGGTTATTTGATCAATTTAAGCCTCGGGATGCACAATATGGGTTGATAGGGGCCTATTAGTGATGATGTAAAGGTCAATTAGGGCTTGGGACACAAAATTCAATGTGAAAGTGTGATTAAGTACACTTTACAACACTAAAATGAAGTCCTCTTAGCCAAGAAAGGCACAAGAACCAATGTGAATGTGTAAGACACATTACATCATTAGTTTAACATTAAGTTTAAGTTATAAATCTTCTAGATTGATGTGAAAATACTACTAAACACATTTTATAATGTTGAGTTAGGGGAAAAAGGGTTCATTAAGTCTAGAAAAGTAGGAAAGTCCTTTACAACACCTTTACAAGACATCATTAAAAGCATGTTATTCAATTTGCAAGGGTCCAAGACCTAGTGTGGATGCATAAAATGCCTCACAACACTTGAATCAAGGCCTTATTAAGTCCATTTTATCATGAATTATTCCCATGTTAAGCAAGAGGTCCATTTTTCTATGCCATAGAGACGATGATGGAGGACAAAGATAGGATGGACAAATGCTCTAGAGGCTGATCAAATGATTGACCTTTTCTATGTGAAAGCGGAAGGGAAATGTAGTTCAAAAAATACCGATGATAAAAGACAAAAACAAAAAAATGACAGACGATGACCAACACGACATGATGAACAAAATCCCAAGGGGGAAATCCAAGTCAATTTGCAGATTGTACTATTCTAGATACTAAAAACTAATGGGGATATCCATCAAGGGAGGAAAGACCATGACCAAATTAAGGAATATGCAGTCAAATTCACTATAATGACATGATAGGATGAGACCTAATGAGGATCGACATGATGGAGGACTCTAGATGAAGGCGAGGGACTGATTGATGACACAAGCTTAGATTGGGATAAAAGCTCAAGATTATGGATAGTCGATGAAAATCATCCAATGCTCGATCAAAACATACCAAGTGGGGGATAGGAGGATGCAGATGAAAAGATTGGATCGAAAGGATGTGAGGATAAGATGGATGGAAGCATAAAGGAATTAGGATGCAAGGTAGATAATGATTAAGCCCTTTACAAATGATGCATGTTGCCAATTTTTCACCAAATGTACTTATCCAAGGTGCCACCAAGGGTGGTTTTCACCATAGGACAGATTATTTCTCTTTACTATTTTTGGAAT
>VDFB02117703.1:0-17940 GCA_007258455.2 Sequoia sempervirens | reverse complement strand
ACTTCTCTTGATTGTTTCAATGTATGATCAATAGCATACTACATTATTGTTGATGGTTCATGTAGGTCTATTCATAGTTGGAGCTCTAACATCCCTCTCTTCCTTCCTACAAGTCAATGGAGCTCAAAGAAGACAAATGGTGCACCACTTCTGCATCGGCCATCAATCAACAGGCAATGATGATTATGTTTATACTTATGTGATTATTCCTTTTACGCATCTTCCATAGTGTAGTGTGATGCTTATGATGCACTAAAACAGTTACATCCATGACTTGTGTGGATATTTGATTTCAATCTTATGCTTTTCATTTTGAAAAGAAAAATGCATCTTAATGCAAATTTGTACTATCATTTGAATTCTCACAATCAAATGAAATTATGTAAATATGAATTACTTTATGAAATAAATGAAAGCATTTTGTTGCTTTATTGTTTGTATGCTCAATCTTGTACTCCATTTGATTGTAAAATGATAAACAATTCTTGAAACTCTATTTCCTCATCTCAATGCATAACTGTCACTTGATGAATAATGAACAAAGTGCAAACAACACTTAAGCATAATGCAGAAATAACTGTAACTTCACTTAAGATATAGCAGTATTTAATCAACTCCACCAATTGAGATGTAGTGAAAAATTGGTAACATTTTGCGATTTCTCGCTAAATGCTTTCCCTGCCAAGCATAGATCACTGCTCAAACACAAACTCCATCTACCCCTACTCCTAGAAAGAAGGTCAATCAAATAAAACCTGTTCCTGAGGAGTCTGATGCTATTTTTAAGAAAATTGTTGATAATACTTTTCCTCCATTGTCTGAATTACTCTCTTCCCCAGTGGAGAATATACCCATTACTCTTGGTGAGTCCAGAGAAATTTCTCCAGGGAATAAGGATTATTATTTGATTGAAGCTTCCCCAGTATGGCTAAGAAAAGCATAAGAGAAAAAGAGGAAATACAATCCTACAACAACAGTTGGAGTAGATATAGTTGCAAGGCTGTGCCAGACTTCTTCAAGGCCGAAGAAAGCTCAGAAGATGTCAAGCATGCTGACTAATCCTACATATGGTAATCAAGTATATGAGATTGTAGATCCAATAAAAGATCTAAATGAGAATGAGATAACAGTAGCTGACTACAAAATCACACATGTTGACATGGGGCCTCAAACACTTGAAGGGGATGTGTATCATGCTAATTATTTGGTCAATGCCTTGATTAAGTGGGTAAAGGAAGAAAGGAAAGAAAAAATGGCATTGCAATCCTAGGTTCTTGATTTGAAGAACTTTATTTCTTCTATAGTTCCCCCTTCTATATCTAGTTGAGCCTCAAGTTCTCAGGCGAAAGTTATTGATGAGTCCACAATGCAATTGACCAGAAAGAACCGAAGCTATTCCAAAAGTGTCAGCAAATGGATTGATGAAATGCTTGAAGAAACTATCCTCTTTATCAGTAAGTCTACGGTTTTCTACACCCAAGTTGTTGATAAAAGGAAGGAATTGATGGCAGATCTATGGCATATTAGAAAAGATCATACTAGTCTCTACGTGCTTTCAAACGAAATCAAAGAGTTGATTTCCATGGATCAAATGAAATTAATCAATGAAAAAATCATTAATGATCCAAAGGAGTTAGACCCTTCATGGCCCAATTCATTAAAATGGAAATTAAGTGTTTATGTCACCCTGGTAAAGGAGATTTCTATAGTACTCAAAAGGTACCTAGACATGCTGGTGGAGATCAAAGGAAATTTTCATGACCTCAAAGTTGAGATAACTAGTGAGTTGATGAGAAGATTCTAGATTCAAAGGAAATTTGTCTGAAATTTAAAGAAATATTCAACAAGGAGATGGTTGATCCTATCACCATGACTAAAGAATCTTACTTGAAGCTTGATAGATTGCAAATTTATCTCACTTCCTTTAAAACTGAAGCAAGTAGAACGTCTAACACTTTGAACAAGTCTAAAGCAGCTCTAACCAAAGTAAGAATCGGGCTGCAGATTACCACAACTCCAGGGAGCAAAGAGTTACTTGCAATTATTACCAAGTATAGGGACTACAAAACTAGAATGAAGGTGCAAGAAAAATAGTTGCAATAGGAAGTAGTTGAAGATTTGGAAGATGAAGAGGCTGAGGCTGCATAAGATGATGCATAGTTAATTTTAGTATTCCATGATACTCTCTTTAATTTGGCTCTTTAAGTTTAAACTCTTTTAATCATTTGGTGCAGTTACTTTCAAGAATTTGTTACCAAAGACAATTTGTTTATGCTTTAAATATCGATTCAGCTAATGTGATTCAGATCTTTTGGGAAAAAATTGATTTACTCATTAGAGAAAAACTCTGTTATCTGAATTATTGCTTTCTATTATTTTTATATAGAAGACAATGGTGGAATTTATGCATTCGTAATCTTTGAATTATGGTGTATGAATCTATTCTACTTATGTTGAATGTTCTACTAGCGTTTAATCTATGATTGGAATAATAGATATTTTGACTTGTTGCATCATTGTAGTATCATTTATCTGTGAGTAAGGATTCTATGGTGATATCTGATTTCATTCTAGTTGTGAAATATTTTTAGTTTTAGCATATGAAGTTGAGGAATACCTTTAAAGCTTTTTGGTTAAAAGCCCCCTCCTTTATTTGCTTTCTAGTTAAAAGCAACAGTAGTTAAAATTATTTCTTGAATATCAAATGAAGGTAGCTGCCACCTTTTAAAATAAGCAAAGAATCAGTATACGAATTACATGATTACCAATTCAATTATGGTTACATTTGTCACCTTAGTGAGTGTGAGAATATAGAGTTAGGTGATAAATCTGCCAACCAACAGATTTTTTTTAACTCTGCTGGGGATAAACTTAGAAAAATAATTGTTGTATGATGAGTTGCTAAATGGATAGTAGCAATAGTTCTTCAAAGGCGTAATGCTCATGTTCTTCAACCTAACATAGATTGGTTAGTAGGTGATCAAAAAGATATAATTACTGGTCTTAGGTTGATTGATTGGCAACAAGGAAGAACTGACTACCAATATCACAAAGTTAATGAAGCATTAGAAGAAGAGAAACTTGGAGATATTATCAAAGAATATGTAATGCGCTTTGAGAATGCTCAGGAGATTGTGTTCATAGAAAACATTCTGCCTCCGGCTAGAAGAGTAAGAGCTCCTCCCACACAGGCTCCTAGAAATCAAGTAAACAATAGGCAGAATCCCCCATGAAACCATCAATAAACAAAGTTGGTGACTCCATTGGCCTATCATTGTCATGTCAAAACCTGGCTTCTAAAAGGTATACTAGGAGTGATAAGAAAAAAGGGCTTGTGGATAAAGATTTTGAGTTCTTAGAAACCATTGATTTTTCATATTTTCCACCCACCCAAAAAGTTAAGTCTATCAGCAGACTATCTCCTCCTCCTCCTCCTCCTAAACCTAGTGTAACTAGGGTTTCAAAAATATCTTTCCAAGCTATTATTTTGTGTGGTACTACCCTTCCTACACAAGAAAATTTTCCTCTAATAATGGAACAACCCCAACTAGTCCCATGGGGGGCCATCATAGGTCCTCTAACCTTTGGAGCCGGTGCACAACTCCATGACTTACCCAAAGGTTCAAGAAAGATCGTACCCAAATTTAGTGGAGATGGGAAAGTTTCTCCTAATGAGCATATGAAAGCTTTCTTTTCCGCTTCTTCCATTCTTGCAATACAACATGAGGATGTTGCTATGAGGCTCTTTGTAGAATCTTTAACATATGTTGTTGTTGATTGGTTTTATTCTCTTCCCAATGGCTCTATTAACAATTGGGCTACCCTGAGAACAAGATTTGAGGACAGATTTAAGTCTGTAGAAGACAACCAAGTCTTGGTTGCTTAATTGGGTTCAATGAAAAAGGAGATTCATGAGTTAATGAGGGATTTTGTGGCCAAGTTTAATAAGTTGTATAACAGAATTACTGCAAACATGAGGCCTAGTGTAGAATTGTTGAAAGAAATGTTCATTAACAATCTTCCACCAGATGTAAGTTTCATTATTGAAAGGAAAGGTGTGACTGATTTAGTTGCTGCACAAGAAAGAGCTATATCCATAGAAGATGATCTGATTATCTCTAGAAAATGGAAGAAAGAGCTACAAACTAGTAAGCCTTCGCTAGTAAATTCTACTAATCCAGTCATTCAAAGATTGGATAATGACATAATCACTCTTAAGAGGAAAATTCCAAAGGGTTCCACATAGATGCCTTATCAAGATGTTTCCAGGAATTACCAAGGAGCTCCCAACAAAACACTTTCATTGCCTGCTCCAAACCAAAGGCTGGCAATCAAAGGTCCTTCTTCTTCTAGTAAGGGGAATCATTGTAATTTTCATTTGACTTCAGATCATGATGGAGCTACTTGTCCTAAGATGATTTGATTCATGCAAATGCTTTCAACAAATGAACATACTATCAAACCATATGTGGAGGATTCTAGTTCATCCAATGATGCTAGCATGAACTTCTTTGAGTTCGTATCAGAGGCCGAAGTAGGAGAGGATGTATATGTCAGAGTTGATGATCCTAATTATGTTGTTTTCACTAGAGTACAACATGCCAAAGTTGATAAGGTTGGCTCATCTTCAACCTCGAAGTACACTTTAACAAGGCAGAAGAAGCAAGAGAAAAATGCTCCCAACAATGCACAAACTGAGGTACCATCTTCATCTTCTGTCACCCTTACCTTCTAGTTCATTTGATATAGTTGAGTCCTGCAAGAATACCAAAATTCAAATTTCACAAGCTGAATACTTGAGACTCAATCCCTCAGAACTAGATAGGTTGGTGAGATATGTTAAACAAGAGCCTTCATCATCCCAATGTAATGTTCAAATTTCTGATAATAATGAAGCCAATCTTGGGATTTTCTCTAATACCGTAGACAAACCTTCAAGCTCACAAAACCCATTCATGAAACCAGAACCTTTCTATATATCATTATACATTGTTGGTTTTAGATTGAGTAATTGTATTATTGACTCTGGAGCTTCCCAAAACGTGATGCCTGCCCAAATAGCCAAAGCCTTAGGTTTATCTTATACCTCTTCCCAAGGAGAATTTTATTCCATGGATGGATCCCCAATTCCTATTATTGGTCAAATCAAAGATGCATAAGTAGCCCTAGCTGATTTTCCTAAAAAGAGGCTAAAATTGACTATATTGGTTGTTGATATTCCTACAAGTTATGGTATGCTCTTGAGTAGGAGTTTTTGTAAAGATTTGGGCGAGGAAATTCAGATGGATTGGTCTCATGCCTTAATACCTCTGGATGGAAAGAAAATATGTTTGAATCTTGAACCTAAGGCCAAGTTCATTGTCTTAAAGTCTGGTGATCCAAGAGCAGATATTTTGTTTGTTGAAACAAGACCAGGAACCTATAAGTGCACTTCTAATCAAGGAGAAAATTTGAACCCTATTATCCTCAATTTCGTAGATGAATTGTGGACACTTGAATTTGATGGAAGTTGTGCTAGTGTTGGGTCAGGTGCTGGAGTATTTTTTATTTCACCTGATGGCTACAAATTCCCCTTTGCTTTCAAACTAGAATTTGATAATACCAATAATATGACCGAATATGAAGCTTTGTTGCTTGGTCTAAGTGTAGCCATAGAAAAAGGTATCAAATAATTAAGGGTTGTTGGAGACAAAATTAGTGGTGAAATAGGTGAGAAAGATGTACACTGTGAAAAATGGACGGCTTAAGCATTATAGGAACAAAGTTTGGGATTGTATAGAAGATTTTGATGCTTTTTCAATAGAGTCTGTGCCCAGGGAATGAAATGCTAGGGTTGACTCTTTGACAATCTCAGCATCATTGCTCTTGTCGCATCTAGATTTCAAAGATGAGTCTTACATAATTGAAATTATGTACATACCTAGTGTTCCTAATAATGTAAACCACTAGCAAGTATTTAATAATGATCAACAAATTATTGATTTTTTAGAGAAAGTTTAAGCCTTTGCTCATATTTATTTTGAAGGCAACGATGATAAAAACAATGATGTTTTAGAAGGTGACATTGTTTCCCTTGATGGAAAGGTAACAAAGTTTATCCAATTGAAAGGTAATAAGATTCCAGAGGGCCTAGTTTCTCTTGAACATTTATTCAACAAGCATGATCAATATTTGAAACAGAAGGGAAAGGTCTCTGTTGAAACATCTGATGAATACGATAAGGTGAATATTGGTACAAAAGATGATCCTAAGATTGTTTGTATTGGGAAGTGTTGTTCCCAGGGAGAGAGGGAGAGACTGATCTCTCTATTGACATGTTACAAAGATGTTTTTGCATGGTGTTATACGGATTTAAAGAAGTTTAGAAATAGAGAATTTCAACATAAAATTCCATTGAAACCTAGTGCTACGCCTTACAGGCAGAAATAGTGAACTTATAATCCCAAGGTTGCAGAAGCTATTTTCAACAAAATTGATAAAATGCTCAAGGCTAGGATTATTTATCCCATCCATCATTCCACTTGGGTAGCTAATATAATTCCTATGAGGAAGAAGAATGGGGAAATAAGGATATGTGTTGACTTCATAAACTTAAATCAGCCATCTTTGAAAGATAATTACCCACTACCTATGATGGATCATATTCTGCAAACTATTGCTGGCTTTGAAATGATGTCCATGCTTGATGGCTTCTCAGGTTATAATCAGGTCGAAGTAGCTCCAGAAGACTAGCATAAAATAACATTCACCATGCCCATTGGTTTTTTTTCCTACAATAGAATGTCATTCGACCTTATTAATGCAGGGGCCACTTTTCAAAGGGCCATGGACTTATCTTTTGATGATCTCAGGAATAAGATTATAGTGATTTATTTGGATGAATTGATAATTTTTTCTAAAAAGAGAGCCAATCATTTACATGATTTGGAAGTAGTGTTGTAGCACTACAAAGAGGAAGGTATCTCTTTAAACCCTAAGAAGTCTATCTTTGTCGTAACTGAGGGAAAACTCTTAGGTCAAATTGCCTCAAAGGATGGAATCAAAATAGATCTAGAAAGAGTGAAAGCAATCATGCAGATGGGATTACCTACCAATAACGATGGTACCGGGTGTTTCTTTGGTCAAGTGAACTTTCTAAGGAGGTTTGTTCTTGATTTTGCTGAGCTAACTAAGCCCATTTCTGATATGATGAAGGATCACCTAGTGTTTAAATGGAGCAACGAGGGAAAAAAATCCTTTGCAAATATTAAAATTACAATTGTAAATGCTCCTACTTTAGTTCATCCTGATTTTACTAAAAAATTAATTATATATAGTTATGCCTCTGAGCACACCTTGTCAACCATCCTACTACAAAAGAATGAACAAGGTATTGAAGCCCCTATCTCTTTTATGAGCACTCTAAAGAATTATGAGCTTAAATATTCACCGTTTGAGAAACATGCATATGTTGTTGTGAAGGCATTCAAGAATTTTAGGTTTTATATTATTCATTCTCATACTATTGTTTTTGTTCTTGAAACTGTTGTGAAAAGTATTCTTACTCAACAAGATATTAGATGAAATAAAAGAGGATCTTGGATAGCCCAAATTCAAGAATATGATCAAGATATTAAACCCACTAATCTAGTAAGGGGAAAGGGTCTAGCCAAAATGATTATTGAAAGTAAAACTATTGAAGAAGAAGATTTACCATTAGTATTGTTCACAAGCACAACTAATAATTGGTTTTTTGATGTTTCTTATTTCCTGACCTATGGTGATTTCCCATCACATTTGTCATCAAAAGAAAAGAGAAATTTAAAGCTTAAAGCAAACAAGTATGTTCTTTGGGAAGGGGATTTGTATAAAAAATGTGTGGATGGGACTTTATTAAGGTGTGTTGATAATGAACAATGAAAGAATTTATTGGAAGTCTTTCACAATGAAGCATGTGGTGGGCATTTTTCCACTTTTGTGACAACTTTCAAAATTCTACGTCATAGATTTTATTAGCTAGGAATGTTCAAAGATGCTTATGAATGGGTATCAAAATTTGAGGAGTGTTTAAAATTCACTGGCAGACCACAACTTGTTGCTTTACCCTTGAAACCTGTAGTAATTGATAAGCCCTTTTAGCAATGGGGTCTAGATTTCATTGGGCCAATCAATTTGAGTTCTAGTGCAGGACACACAGACATATTGACTACTGTAGACTATTTCACCAAATGGGTGGAAGTTATTCTAGTGAAGCATACCACCACTGAGGTTGTGTGTAATTTTTTGAAGGAGAATATTTTGGTAAGGTTTGGAGTGCCCAAGAAAATTGTCATTGAGAATGCTAGCTCTTTTTCCTCTGCTGAAATTACTCTTTTCTGCTATGATTATGGCATTAGTCTTGCTCATTCATCTAATTATTATCCTCAAGGCAATGGGAAAGCTGAGTCAAGTAATAAGAATTTAATCTCCATCATCAAGAAGTTGGTTGATGAAAATCAAAGAGGATGGCATAAAAAGTTATATGATGCTCAGTGGGCTGACAGGGTTACCTATAAAAGAGCTATCAGAATGTCCCCTTTCAATTAGTATATTGATAGCACTTTGCCTACACCATTGGAGATTTTAGCACTCAATTTATAGAAGGCTATAGAAGACTAGCAATTTCAGACTGCTTTGGAAAAGCGAATTATGTATTTGAATAAGCTGGAAGAAGAAAGAGAGGTTGTGGTGGATAGGATTACCAAACATCAATAGATGGTGAAAATTTTTTTTGATAAAAGGGATAGACAAAGAGACTTCATAGTTGGTGATTCAGTTCTTTGGGATAGGAGAAGGGAGGCAAAAGGAGCACATAAATTTTTTGATTCTCTTTGGAGAGGACCTTTCCTAATCAAGCAGCTTGTTGGTGATCATGCTTATCGATTGGCTTATCCTGATGGTATTGTTCTACCTCTTGCCTATAATGGGAAAGATTTGAAACTTCTTGATTAATTGTTTTGTTGGGTCTGTCCTTGCATATAGTTTTTGTTTATTTTGTTTGGTTTTTGGCTTGTTTGGTTTTGACTCCATTGCCCAATGAATAAGGTTGTATGCCATGTTTTTGGATTCTCTACATGTCTTGTTAGTCTTGGTCCCCATTCAGAGCCAATGTTACCTATAGGTATACTATGTATCACACCCCTTTAATTTTGTTTTCTATGGACATTAATCTTTTATTTTCCGCCCAAGTCTAAAGTCCTTGCCTCCATTTTAGTCTTTGTTGTGGGTTCCTTTAAGTTTCTAATTTCTTGTCGCACATTTTATAAGTTTTGAAACCTAAGTTGTTGGCACTCAGTGAATTTAACCTTGTTGTCAGGTTCATGTTTTTCCTATCTGCCTGATGGCTAGACTTGTTCTTCTTTTGTGATGTCAAGTAGGTTGGTCCATTGTGTAGCCTGTGAGTTGAGGTTTGATGAGAGGCTCAGTGATACTTTCATATAAATCATTTTATGTTTAAAAGACTTGTTATTTTTGTTAATTAACATGACTGGCGGTAGACTATAGACTAATATATTTACTTACTTTGCTTTATGTTTGGCTAATTTGGTAGATATATTTGAAGTAATGCTTTATGTTAAATGTGTTGCTTTATGATGATATTAATGAGTTAATTATGCAGTGTTAATCTTTTACTGCCATAATTGTTATCCTTTTCTTAAGGGTTTTATTTAGGGTATTTGAAAGACTAATGATGAAGTTAAACTCCCTATTTAATCAAGGAAGATAATCACACCATTGATCGGCCTAGCTGGATGATGAATCACTCAAGTCCAAATCTGATTCTATGTAGTCAGTTTTGGAACTTCCACTCCCAGCGCCAATCTGGAATATTTCTCTATGTCTATTCTTAGTCCTACTTTAGTTCTGTTTTAAGTTCTGCTTTAATCTTTAGTTTAGACGTCTTGAATCTTGGCAGTTAAATGCCATGTTGTGAATTCAATAAGGATATGGTTATAAATATCCATGTTTCAGTTTTAGATAGGAGTTAGATAATTTCAATCAAAATTTTGTAATTGATGGCAATACTTTGTTTTGCGTCCCACTTTGATCAATTTGAATGAAAGCAAGAAGTTAACTTGAATCACTGTGTTAAGAGATCTTACCTGAGGAAGAGCAGGGCCCGCTCAACCAAAGGGATCGATCTTGTGTTGGTATTTTGCTGAGTTATGTTATTTTTATTCATTGATATTAAATCTGAAGTATTAGATGTTAAATCTGGAATGTTAAGTATGTTGAATCATTTTCAGTTTATTGGATGTTAAAATTGGATGGTCAATTCTGCTTGAATCGCTTTTAAGTTTAGTTCATCATGGTTAGAATGGTTTGTTAGATTCGTTGTAAGGTTTATTAAATTAATCGGATTTAGATGTTGTTTGTAGGAATTAAGTTTGATAATTATTTGTGGAGTTTAATTAGAAGCAATGATGGGAACTTATGGAAAGATGGAATTGAAGTTTGTTGGAAATTTGTTCATGGAAATTAATATTTATGTTTTCTAGATTAATTGTCATTTCCTTGCAGTTTACTTCTGTTCTTAAAATAGCATTTAATTTCCAGCAAATCTTAAGATAGATTTTTTTTGAAGCAAAGTAAAATTAATTTAGATTTCATACTTTAGATTAAGAATTAAGATAAATGTTAGTCTTTTCCATGAGTCGGTCTCAATCAAGTCCAATGAAGTCAAAAATAAGTCGACAGAACTTTAATTTAGGAAATAAGATGATTTCTTTTAAGCAAAGTAGAATTAATTTGGATTTCATACTTTAGATTAAGAATTAAGATAAATGTTAGTCTTTTCCATGAGTCGGTCTCAATCAAGTCCAATGAAGTCAGAAATAAGTCGATAGAACTTTAATTTAGGAAATAAGATAGAATTAATCCTTAGGAATTAATTGTTGTAGTTAAGCTCCTAAGAGCTCTTGAAAAGCTCCTGAGAGCTCCTGAAGGAGCCAAATCAACACCTGAAGTCACTGTTTACAGTGCAAAACCCCCCAAAAAGTTGATGACAATATCCTTATTGCATATAGCTCTGAGACACACCCGGTTCGATAAATAATTGACTAAATGATGCAAGTTGTGACATCAACGACCCTTTGCACATTAGTTGTCATAATTGCAGAATCCCCCGAATTTGAGGATCTAAAGTCTCATGATAAGGTAATATGTTGTTCACTCTCGTGTTTCAAGGTGTTGCCTATGCATTTAATGAGGCATACGGTACAACCTGGAGATGTCTTATCAAGGATTTTTGTAAAGCACGCAAATCTTAGGGTTTTCTTTACCAAGGATTAAAATATAGTGCCCCATTAATTCAACACCAAACACACGTCCTATCATTTTATATGACTTAAGGTGGTGAAAATTTATTTGGTTGCGCCTGTAATAGCACCTCCGCCATATACAATTATTTCAAGTGTACAAGTGTTCCTCTATGTACTGTGAGCTCATGCATTTTGGAATTGAAAATTGTTGGCTCGGTGTAAGGGACACGAAGTTGGGATCCTTTAAGCTCGAGGAATTTTGGGCGCGTTTAGAAAGTGACAAAAGAGCTGCTATTGACACAAAATTGTTAGAAAGTGGATTAGCTCGCCTTGGGTAAGGGACACTCTGAGCTGGGATCCTTTGCTTGAGGAATTCCTCGGGCTCATTTGGAAAGTGCGAGAAAAGAGCCAAGTATTGATGCAAAATTGTTAGAAAGTGGATTAGCTCATGCCGTGGGTTTTCTCGAAGACACCTGAGCATGGACCTAATAGGTGCATGTTAGAAGATACATTGTAGAAACGAGGAGATCAAAGCCATGATCTAGACCGGTTATTGCTAAGATTCTTTGGAGCCGCTTTCTCACACACTAAGGATTCTTGAGAGGGCACCCATGAAGGACATATCTATTGCAATGGCTAATTATTTTTTCAAAGCCAATGAGAACTGGTGCAAGAATTCTATGGCTAAAGGGTAGTTGAAATCAAAGAAAAGAGGTAAGTCACAACTTCTTGTCAAACTTAAAAGAATGCATTTCAAAGAGGAAATTGTAGATGCCATTGCTTTGTTGCATCACATTATTGGGAATGAAAAAATTGAGTCTTTTGAAGATTGGATGTGTTAGTTCATTTTGGTTATTTGTGATGAAAATGTGTTCATTGATTGGGCTAAAATAATTTGCTTCCATTTGAATGAGTAAGTAGTCAATTTCTAGAAAACTGCTACCTTCCATCTGTGTTCAAGTGCTTAATATATATTATATCCAATCAAAGGTCATATTGGTAAGGATTAAAGCCACAGGTACCTCCAAATTTTGGCATGTCTGTATATAAGTGCTATCCACAGTTTACTAAGCAAGTCATAATGGGAGATTTTTCCCTTATTAATGATGCATTTTTGATGGAAACTGTGAAGAAATTGGATGGAAATCCTGAAATGCATTTTTCTTCTGAATGAATGTGTCTTGTATCAGATGTTGGGAGCTTTTATATTCAATTTGATAAATTTTCTTTACTTAAGGATATGAGGTTTTGAGAAAGCCCCATAAAAATTTCCTAGATATCTTGAAGATTTGCTTGTGTTCTTGGAAGTTTGCAGACAAATGGCTGTTGTGAATGTAAAATACATAGGTATGGGAAAGAAGGGGTATCCTTTCCCATTGACAACCCCTTCTTTCACAAACAAAAATAATTAGATGGAAAAATGTGCTGAAGGACTTCTCAAAGAGTATAACCTGCAACATTTATTCAAGAGGGCTAATTTTGATAGTAAGGGTTTCGTGAAACGAAATTTATATGGAGGAAGTTCATATCAACATAAGCCTTCTATTGAGTACTTTTGGGAAGATTGTGCTGATGAAAATGAAGTCCTAAAAAGAGATTACATGAGGTTAACCCTCGAGCAGATACAATATTTTGGTCTTCCTTTCCAGATTCCTAAGAGTATAATTGATGATTCGGTGGTCATTGATGTTGAATATGAAAAACTGCCTAATAAATCTCATCCCAAGGTCGACTGGAGTAAGGCTGAAGTCTTGGATATGAATATACGGGCTGCCTCGGTGATGGAAAGGACTCAAAATTGGCTGGAAGGAAAATGGAGGCAAGTTGTAGGTTCTACTCAAGAACCAAAATCTTCTTAGAAAAATGAATAGGGGTCTACTCAGACAATTATAGTGGGCACACCATCAGAGAGAATGGCTACAAGGTCTTCCAGTGCAAATTCACAGTCTGGGGCTGATGGTGAGAAGCCTGAGGAGATGGTTAAAATGAACTCAATATGTGAACAAGACAACCCCTCTACCCCTACTCCTAGAAAGAAGGTCAATCAAATAAAACCTGTTCCTGAGGAGTCTGATGCTATTTTTAAGAAAATTGTTGATAATACTTTTCCTCCATTGTCTGAATTACTCTCTTCCCCAGTGGAGAATATACCCATTTGGTGAGTCCAGAGAAATTTCTCCAGGGAATAAGGATTATTATTTGATTGAAGCTTCCCCAGTATGGCTAAGAAAAGCATAAGAGAAAAAGAGGAAATACAATCCTACAACAACAGTTGGAGTAGATATAGTTGCAAGGCTGTGCCAGACTTCTTCAAGGCCGAAGAAAGCTCAGAAGATGTCAAGCATGCTGACTAATCCTACATCTGGTAATCAAGTATATGAGATTGTAGATCCAATAAAAGATCTAAATGAGAATGAGATAACAGTAGCTGACTACAAAATCACACATGTTGACATGGGGCCTCAAACACTTGAAGGGGATGTGTATCATGCTAATTATTTGGTCAATGCCTTGATTAAGTAGGTAAAGGAAGAAAGGAAAGAAAAAGTGGAATTGCAGTCCCAGGTTCTTGATTTGAAGAAATTTATTTCTTCTATAGTTCCCCCTTCTATATCTAGTGGAGCCTCAAGTTCTCAGGAAAAATCTATTGATGAGTCCAAAATGCAGTTGATCAAAAAGAACCTAAGCTATTCAAAAAGTGCTAGCGAATGGATCAATGAAATTATTGAAGAAAATGACCTCTTTATCAGTAAGTCTATGCTTTTCTATACCCAAGTTGTTGATAAAAGGAAGGAATTGATGGTAGAGCTGCAAAATATTAGAAAAGATCAAACTAGTCTCTATGTGCTTTCACAAGAAATCAAAGAGTTGATTTCCATGGATCGAATGAAATTAATCAATGAACAAATCATGAGTGATCCAAAGGAGTTAGAACCTTCATGGCCCAATTCATTGGAATAGAAATTAAGTGTTTATGACACCCTAGTAAAGGAGATTTCTATAGTACTCAAAAGGTACCTAGATATGCTAGTGGAGATCAAAGGAAATTGTCATGACCTTAAAGTCAAGATAACTGATGAGTTTGATGAGAAGATTCTAGATTCAAAGGAAATTTGTCTAAAATTTAAAGAAATATTCAACAAGGAAATGACTGATCCTATCACCATGACTAAAGAATCTTACTTGAAACTCAGTAGATTGCAAATTTATCTCACTTCCTTTAAAACTAAAGCAAGTAGAAGGTCTGACACTTTGAACAAGTCTAAAGTAACTCTAACCAAAATAAAAACCAGGCTACAAATTACCACAACTCCAAGGAGCAAAGAGTTACTTACAATTATTACCAAGTATAGGGACTACAAAACCAGGATGAAGGTGCAAGAAAACAGTTGTAGCAAGAAGCGGTTGAAGATTTGGAAGATGAAGAGGCCGAGGTGGTGAAAGGTGATGCATAGTTAATTTTAGTATTCCACGACACTTTCTTTAATTTGGCTCTTTAAGTTTAAAACTCTTTTAATCATTCAATGTGGTTACTTTCAAGAAATCGTTACCAAATACAATTGGTTGATGCTTTAAATATGGATTCGGCTGATGTGATTTAGATCTTTTGGGAAAACTTTTATTTTCTCATTAGAGCAATCTGAACATTTTCTTTTTGTTATTTTGACATAGAAGACAATGGTGGAATTTATGCATTCATAATCTTTGAATTATGGTGTATGAATTTGTTCTAATTATGTTGAATGGTTTGCCAACATTTAATCTATGATTTTAGTAATAAATATTTTGACTTGTTGCATCACTGTAGTATCATTTATCTATGAATAAGGATTTTGTGGTAATATTTGATTTCATTCTAGTTGTGAATTATTTTCAGTTTTAGTGTATGAAGTTGAGGAATACCTTTAAATATTTTTGGTTAAAATCCCCCTCCTTTATTTTCTTTTTGGTTAAAAGCAACAATAGTTAAAAATTATTCCTTGAATATCAAATGAAGGTAGCCACTACCTTTAAAAATAAGCAGAGAATCGGTCTGAGAATTATGTGATTACTGATTCAATTGTGGTTACATTTATCACCTTAGTGGGCGTGAGAATATAGAGTTAGGTGGTAACTCTGTCAACCAACAAGAAGAAAGGGGAAAGCTTCTAGATGCGGTAAAAAGTGGAATCAAAGTAAAGAGAGGGCCAACAAAGGAAAATATATAGTAAATTTTTTGTAAGGGAGCCATGAAATTTTAGTTTAGAGCATAACTAATGCTATTTATTGTTGGAAAAGAGGTAGTTCAAGAACAACTGGTTCACGTCCTTAATGGATAACCACATAGGACAATTCAAATTAGGGAAGATGACTGCATTTTTGAGTCTTTTACTTGTGATAATTCTATCATTTAGTGCAAGCCAAGGGAAGGTACCCACTTTCAAAAAACAAAATTTATTCCAACACAAATTTGTAGGCTAGTTATTCACTACTGCTAAGAAGGTTATATCCTAGTAACTAAGTTTGAATAAGTATTATCCCATTTTGGAAGGCATCCATGAGAGTTCGTTAGGCTTGGAAAAGTAGAAAAAAAATCCTTTTTTCAAATTTTTTTCTGACATTTTGGCTACAGGTGATCAGGTAGTCTTGTAGATTTTTCCATTTTACATTTGTCAAAAGATAATCAACTAATAATTTTATGTAGTCTAAGTTCACTTTTTCATGTCATATTTATATGAGAATTAGTTAAATCCAATTGTGATGATGTGTTTAGGATTTTAGGTTAAGATTAGGATTAGGTTTAGGATTATGGTTAGGTTTAGGGTTAGGCTTAGGGTTAGGGGTACAACCATAGTTAGGGTTATGATAAATAGATTAGGATTAGGTTTAGGGTGAGAGTGAGAGTTATATTGTGCCAGGACAAGGCCATGACTTCACAACAGGGCTAGGCCAGGACGGGCCTAGGTCACAATCACCTATCAATAATAGAGATCTGGCTAGGGCCTAGGTCAGACCAGGCTAGGCCAGGCTTGGGGTCTTCACGCCACTGGGCTGACTCCTAAGCTAGGGCCATGAGAAACAGGCTTTAGGTTTAGGCCTGGATTTAGCCTAGGCCATAGCTAGAACAAGCCAGGGATTAGGCTAGGTTTAGGATTAGGATCATGGTTAGAAATTATAAAGAAATAGGGATATGGTAAGTGGTGATGGTTAGGTTAGAGATAAATGTTATGATTACAATAGGGGCTTAAGGTTAGGCTGGAAAAGGCTAGTGTCACGTTAGGCTATGGGTGAGTGCTAGGCTCTAGGCTTAGGTTAGGCTATGGCCATGGTTAAAGGGCTGCCACCATGGATACACCAGGGATCTGGATTAGGCTAGGCTAGGCCTTTGGAGTCAGCAATAGGACGGCTAGGCTTGGGATCATGATTATGGTTAGGCCAGAGCTAGGGCTAGGCTAGGCTAGGTTAGGGCCAGGGTTAGGGTTAGATTTAGGGTTAGGGTTTTGGGTTACAATTAGGGATTTGGTTAGAGTTAGGATTATGAGAAATGGGTTTAGGTTTAGGGTTCTAGTTTAGTTTAAGGTTAGAGTTAGGAACAAGGTTAGGATTAGGGTTAGGTTCAAGATTATGATTATGGTTAAGGTTATGAGAAATGGAGTTATGGTGAGGGTGAGGGTTAGGGTTAGGAATAAGGTTATGATTACAATAGGGGTTATAGTTAGGGTCAGGGTTGGAGTTAGGGTTAGGGTTATGATTAGTGTTAGAGTTAGGGTTATGGTTATACTTAGGAATGTGGTTAGGGTTATTGTTAGAATTATGATTATTATGAGTGTTAGGGTTAGGGTTATAGCTAGGGATTTGGTTAGGGCTATGGATAAGGTTAGAGTTAGGGTAAGGGTTAGGGTTAGGATTATGAGAAATAGGTTTACGATTATGGTATTTGGTTGGTGCTAGGGTTAGGATAGGGTTACAATTAGGGTTTAGGGTAAGGATAGGTTTAGGTTGTGGGTATGGTTTAGGGTTAGGGTTGGGGTTAGGGGTATGATTAGGTTTAATGCTAGGGTTATGAGAAATATGGTTAGGTTAGGGTTATGATTATGGTTTTTGGTTAGGGTTAGGCATATGTTAGGGGTATGGTTAGGAATTATGGTTTATGATTTAGGGTTAAGTTAATAGTTATGGTTATTTTTAGGATTAGAGTTAGGAATGAGATTAGGTTTTAAGGTTACAATCCGGGTTTTGGTTAGGATTAGAGTTAGGGTTAGGGTAGGGTTGAGTTAGGGTTTGATTTTGCATTATTGTTAGGGTCAAGGTCAAGGTTAGGGTTAGGAATAGGGTTATTGTTGGGAATAGAGTTGGGATCAAGGTTAAATTTTAGGTTTACGATTAGGATTATGGTTAGGGTAATGGTTTGAGTTAAAGTTAGGGTTAGTTTAGGGTTACAACTAGGGTTTATAATTTATGTTTAGGTTTAGAGTTATACTTTGGTATTAGGTTTTGGATTAAAGGGTTATGGTTTTGGATTAAGGTTAGGGATTTTGTTAGGGTAAAGGTTGGGGTTAAGATTAGGGTTATTAGAAATAGATATAGTGTTAGGATTAGGGTTAGGGTTAGAGTTATGATTAGTGTTACAGTTAAGGTTATGGTTATAGTTAGGGATTTGGCTAGGGTTATTATTAGGTTT
>VDFB02117701.1:0-25431 GCA_007258455.2 Sequoia sempervirens | reverse complement strand
ACACTCTAGAAAGGGTAGGTTAAGGAACAATAGGAGCGTCTTGCAAAAATCCATGATTCAAACGATCATTGGAGTTTTACTTTCCTAAGAATTTGGCAATGTAATACTCCCTATTGGCAATTATGATTGACAAAGATGTTGAAGACCTTCTATTTTGAAAAAAAGGAACTCTCTTTGGCAAAAAAGGAAGAAAGGCACACATTCATGCATACACAATTGACTTTGGTTCTGGAACTCTTGAAAATTTTGGAAAATACAATATCCTTCTAGCTCTTGCATGTTATCTTTTTCATGGTGGGACCATGAAAGGCAATCGAGTGGTAACTTTAGAATCCTTTCAGGAGCCTGTGGAAGATTCCAATTAGATCTTTTCTCATATTGATTGCCTCTTTCTCATTATATGTAATCTTTAAAGCTAGCGTTTTGAATCACTGATATCTTCATACTATAGTTAATTTGTTCTTCTTTATCTGACATTTCATTTTGCTTAAATAAATCTATTATCCTCATATCATTATCATTTTCTTTTATCAAAATCATATTTGGTTGTTCATAGAGGTTGAAAGATCATAAATAAGGGCTTTGCTGAGACAAGCCTCGAAAACAACCACCCCAACATTTTCATTTTCCTTTCTTGTGTGTAGGTTTATCACAAATTCTAGTTGTGGCTAAAGTGACATAAGTTTCATTGCATTGTGGAATTTTTGATTTTTTGGCCATATTGGACGACAATGCATCATGAGGGCGTCCACGTGTGAAGCTAGTGTTAAAGGCCGAGACTTTGTGTGAGCTACATAATCATATTTATCACTTGTACATTCTATTTTTGTTGCTATTAAGTTATAACTTTTTATACATAAGCAAATATCTTCACTAGTAGCTTATAATTGAAAGTTGTATTAGAATTGTATTAATTAAATTTCATTTTCAATTGTAAAATTTTGTTAAAAGGATAAATCAGATTGTCAAGAGAGCATTTGATTCATCCAAATGTAATAAAAAAATTGATTCTTAGAAAAATCATTTTTTTTTCTATTTTAGGAATTAAATTTTCTCCCTTACACAATGTTATTTTAACTCTAATAAAGAGTTTTCTATATGTATCAATTAATATCACAACTTGAAAATGTAAGCCACCACACACATGACAAAGTAGAAATAAAAACTTTTCGTGTTTATTAGAAGGTGGAATATTCCAGAAGATATTTAATGAAGTATTTTAAGATAAATAACATGGAAAAGTAGGAAGATATTTAAAAAATGGAATCATTCTTCGAGAGGTTGCCACTTGCTTTAAAATTGTCATACAACATCTAGACACAAGATTAATTGTAGTTGAGGTTGGTGGAAATTAACAACACTTTCTACTTTTAGATGTATGCATGGCTAGATGTAGGTGGCAAGCATGCAACAAGTCTTCTAAATGTAGTGTTTGGTGGATAATTAATATATCTTATATTTTGAAACAAGCCATGTTCCTTGTCTTCTAATTAGTCTAATATAGAAAAAAAACTTACATAACTTGAACTCTTACCTAGTGATGACTTTGAAATATTATTTCTATAAAATTTTATGTTCCTAAGTTTGTGTTGAATGTTTACTTTTCAAGTGTGCTCAATAGTTTTTGTGTTGTAGCTATATGAAGTATGCTAGAACAAAGATTGATTTTCATGGAGTAAATCACCTTCTTGCAAAATAATATGATATTCTTGGAATTTCAGATACTACTGATATAAAGGACTTGAAGCTATTATATAATCAAGGTATTGATCTAGTGAGAATGGTTCATGTAAATAACATCATGAGTTGTGTATTATATTATAAATTTGTCAAAGGGGATAAGTTCATATTTGGGTAAAAAATCACTATAGGCTTGGCATCCAAGCTGGGTCTTGATGTTGAGTTCATACATTAAAAAACATCCATATTTTATTTAAAATTTGATCATAAGCTCTTCTAAACCCCAATTATCTTCCTCTTTTAATAGACTCTGGTATATTTATCGATGAGAATGTTGTAGAGCTTCACAACCTCAATCTATATTAGAAGACCTCCAACCATCATTTGAAGGACCTTCATGTTGTGAGATTTATATTTCTCTTTATATTACCAATTTAATCTATAGCTTAGAACTTGCAAAGCTCTTTACATTTTGTAAGGGGTTTTCTTTTTTTTTTTTAAAAATTTGCTTGACAATTGATTAATATTTTTTGACCAAAATATTGGGCAATGTTTATGTGATTGAACTATCCTGTGTCGTAGAACAAAGTAGTGGGTTATTATATATTCATGATAATTTGATCATAAAAATTAACGAGTTGCCCATTTTCAAGTTTGTGTTCAAACTTACCACAATTTTTATAATATTCAAGTTTTAGAAGTATTTTACACATACCTTTGAACCAATATTATAGAATACCGTAAGTGGTAGATATTTAACATAGTTTAAGGGGAATAATTTAAGCACTAAAATCATCAATGTTTGCACTAATTCAACCTTATTTTGACCCTATACTTATCATGTGTCACTTTGTTTATAAGTATTTAAAAGCTAAGAATTAAAATTTGTATTTACACCTCTTGAGTTCTTCAAACCCATCAATCTTAAACTTTAGTCAATGGCACATACTAAGTATTAGATTTAAAGTTCTTAGACTAGTAAACCTTGCAAAAAATATTTTTATATTCACAATGACTACTAATTTCTTCAAATGTAGGCTTATTCAAATTATTGTTTTATGCACTTAAGTATAACAACAAGGAAATATCTAATAACATGCAATAAGCACACCATTAACATTAAGATCAAATTTATTATCAAAATTTATGTAAACTATTTAAAATTGCCATGATAAATTGTTGCTAATAGTTTTCTTTCTTTTTTATATAAGACTTGATAAAAGCTTACAACAAAAAAGAAGAAGAGAAAATCTATGTGACAAACCCCAAACTTACTTACTACTAGACTATAATATTTGATGATAAAAGCCTCCTCCTTTGTTGCAATTTTTCTTGAGATTCAATATTTTGCTATAAAACTTCATATCTACTACTAGTTGCATCAAAAGAGAAGTAAATTAATACATATGTTGAAGTACAAAGCTATCCATTTTAATTCTAACTTATCCCCTTGTCTAAAAACCAATGTGACATCAACACAACCATTTAACATCACTAGTGATCATAGCCTCCTTTCTTTATGTAAGTTTGTAGGTAGACAAACATTTTTTGGCTGAAAAGATTTTCTCCAATTTGTTTTTTTAAGATTGTATATGTCTTTTGATAATAAAATAGATATTACATTTTATTTGTGCCACATCTAAATGTATAGATTTGAGTGATGATGGTAATATTGTTCAAATAGATAAAATAATTTAAAGACCAATAATACAATTTTATAAAAGAAAATCTTAGTGAAGCCACAATTAATTTAAAGGACAATAGAAAGACTATTATTATGAATAAAATAATACTAATATCATTCCAACAACAACAAAACACCATTAAATTAATATTTAATAAGAATATTTAAATTTAGTTATAAAAATTTAATACAATGAAAATATAATAATATTTAAATAATAATTTTATTTTCAGCTTGAACCCCCCCAAAAAAAAAAAAACAAATCATTTAAATTTTTAAACAAAAAGAAATTACTATCATTAAGAACTAACAAGATATCTTCCGATGTAATGCACTAAAGACCCAAAAAACATGCCTTCAGTGCAAAACCCTAAATCGCCAAGCATCTAAACCCGCGCAAATCAAATCAATTTGTAAAATATCCGAAAAAGCGCTTAAAAAATATAAATTGACGCTAGAAGTTTTCGATTGAGAAGCTCAGATTTGGATAAGTAATACTTGTGCCAGCATTTATTCGTTAGATTCCTGCAAACATATAGAGAATGTTGTGTCCTCACAGAGCAATTGATTCAAATGCTTGAATTCAGAGGCCATGGAAGGTATCAGAGCAGTTAATTTTACTTTTGGAAGCTCGAGAAATAAGCATCCTTACCTTGTCGACAAATCTAAGCGAAGTATAGCCATTGGCTACAGCAAAGGTTGCAACTTATTTGCGAACTCTCTGCGGAAATTATCAGGTCCCATATTAACAGCAAGGCGGACGAATTGTGTAGTCGCGGCGGCTTTCAAGCGAACAAGCCAAGCTACCAGAAGGCGCAATGCCCTGCGCCCCAAGCTGCTTACGGTGAGGGAACCCGACTTAAATATTTCCGATAACGATTTTAGGGAGCAAGACATTTTGTCGGGAGAAAACTTTAGCCAGAGTCTGGAAAACAATTCCGTGGAGGGTTTGGAAAAACAATTTAGCGAGGGTTTTAGGGAGAGTTTGCAACAGGGAAGTGAAGATACAAGGTGTTTACATGCTTTAGGGGAGGAGGAGATTTTTTTAGAAGAGAATTTTAGTGAGAATTTCGAAAAGAAGTCTACTGAAGGTTTTCAAGAGCGTCTGGAGGTAGAAGAAAAGAGGAAAGACGGAAAGGCGGGGAGAAAATTTTGGGATGATTTGGAGAAATTGAAGTTGCAGTTGGATAAAGATGCGGAAGAATGGGGAGTAGGTACCGACCGCATTTTTCATATGTATGAGAACGGAGATGGGGGAGTTCAACGTGTTGAGGTAAATGAAGATGCTATTTTGAGAAGATGTGGTATTCAGCCGTTAGCTTTTCAGTTTGCTGACGAGAATGTCAGGTCACTTGCCAACCAGAGATTGGATCGGGCCAGGGTAGTGGCCAAAGAGATTGAGAGTGGGGTTTTTAAGCCTCCAAGGAATAGTACCGTGTTTAGATTTGTGAGGCTTGGGGAGTCGAGGGGTGAGAAGTTGCAGAAAGGGTTGGGATATGTGGTTAATCGGGTTGGCAATGTCTATGGTCATGTTCCAGGAATTTTGAAGTTCACTGTTGTTGGATTTGCTTTTTTGTATTGTTTTTGTTTTCTTTGGGTGGCGAGGAAGCCTGCGCCAGTGGTGAGAAATGCATTTGAAGAGGAAGAGAGAAAGAAGATGTTGATGAGGAAGATGAAGTCGAGGATGGAGAAAGAGAGGATGGAGAGGTCGAGGATGGAGAGGGATTTAGGTGAGAAGGATGGAAGGCTAATAATAGATGAGGATTCACCTAGTGTATATAAGGGCAAACCTGTGAGAGAAGGTTCTGAGGTATATGCCAGTAATCCTAATATGAGTGAAGCTGAACGGAAGAAAAGGATCTTTGCAACTACAACTTCCAAGGGGAAGGTTCCTATAGATGATAGAGAATTTGATGGGAAGATTGAGATGATACGGCGCATGGCAAGTGAGGTCCGACGGATGGAGCAGCAAAAGGCAATTAAGAATTTGAATGAGCCTGAAGATTCAAATGAAGTCGTTGTTCCAGATCAAAATGACAGTGCATTGGTGTCAGGTCCTATAGATGTCTTTGTTACGGCTAGTGCCCTTGTAGACAATGACAAGCATAACAGAAAAAGTGCAGAAGTCACAATTGCAAAGGATGAAAATTTAAATGGGCAAAATAGTATATCGTCTGGGATATTGGATTTGAAGGCGTTTACCAATTCAAATGAAGGAAAAACTGTGAATGTAGTCGATTCACATGCAACTGATAGTAATGATACATTAGCTTCTGCTGCTGGTTCTGAGCACAAGTCCAATGAAAAGGAATTGAGCTCTGTGAATGTCCTTGCATCAGCTGCAACTGTTGTAGACTTCAAGGGCATTGAAAATAGAAATTCAAATGGAGCAGCCATAAAGGAAGAGAGGCTGGATTTTGGCTCTCTTGCTGACTCGGGGAGCAAGGCCGACAGAAAGGAATTGGGGCCCATGGACGATCATGCATCAGCAGCAACTGTCATGGACTGCAAGGGCACTGCAAATATAATTACAAATGGAGAAGCCATAAAGGAAGAGAAGTTGGATTTAATCTCTGCTGTCGACTCAGGAGGTAAGGCCAACAGAAAGGAATTAGGGCATATGGATTGCAAGGGCACCGAAAATGGAGTTTCAAATGGTGCAACCAGAAAGGAAGATAATCTGGATTTACACGATCATGTGTTATCTGGAGAATCAAATGGGACTGAAGGAAACAGAGATTTTTCATGTAGGGAAAAATCAGCCGATGTCGGATACACAGATGCAGCAAAAGAGCACTCACACACTTATATCCTTGGACATAGTTCCTCAAAAGATGTGGGTGGAAAGGTGGGAGCTGAAGGGACTGTTCATGGAGAAAAAGCATTTGCCCAGAGTGGGACTGAATGGACTGTTACAGGGCAGGAACCAGAATCACTGAATGGTAAACATCCAAATAAACCTGACAGCATTTCTGTACCATCTAGAATAGGGGGTCAAAGAATGAGGCCACGAGTGATCACCTCTGTAGAGGAAGCCCATGCATTACTGGCATCAAAATGGGACAAAACTTCTAATGATAGATCTGGTGATATTGAGAAATGCTCCGTTCTAAATGGATCAAATGGAAGAATCCAGGAATTTGATTTTGACAAACAAAAGTTGTCTAGTGGTCCTTCGATGGCACCTGAGATCGACTCCTCTCTCCAGGATTTGCCCATTGCAAATGCTAACACTGGGACAAACCAAACAGAATCAAGTGTTGGTGGGAGGCTTGACAAAATAAACTTTGAAAAACTTAGGCCAGCCTTTAAAATAGTTGAAGTCCATCAAAAAGAGAAGCTGACAGATACAAAAGCTGGGTATGAAGGTAAGTCATACCTCAGGGCAACAACTGTGTTGAAACATCTTGAGAATGAAGGAAAGAATGAAAGTGATGGAATGAATGGTGATGCAAGTGAAACGGATGATCTACAGATTGAACATGGAAATGAATCTGATGAAGAAGAGAATAATATGCCACCAGAGGAAGCAGATGACTTTAATTGGATGCAAGATAATGTCTTACGTGATATAGTCTTCAAGGTTAAGTCTAATGAAGAAGCTGGCAAAGAACCATTTGATGGCCTAGACTCTCAGGAAGAAGATCTCTTCTTTCAAGGCATTGAGAAAATAATAGAACAAAAAGGGGAAATGGTGAATAACTGGGTTGCTGACAAAGTGGAGAATCTCGACTATGGCAAAGGTAATCCCTCGTTTTCTTATTCCTCAATTTTAACGGAATATTTACTTGAGCTTGCTCCTAAACATTCAAGACTGGGAAGTTAGACAAGGTCCAGGTCTCTCACTTTGCTGCCATCTGTCAGCTTGGTTTGTAATTTAATCTTTGCATCTTTATAAAGTATTTAATGGACGAGTCTATCTAAATTTAGTAGCTACGAAGTAGCTTTTGAATATTATTCCAAGATTGAAATTAGTGCTGTCTTCCTTGTCCTTGGAACTTGGGGATAAATAAGTCATAGTATTGTTGTATGGACCTTGCGTACATTGAACATAATTATAACTAGCAACAGTTAAGATTAACCAAGCTTCTTTGTAAAGACCTTAATCCAGGGAAAACGTTTCAGAAACAAGTCAATGTGAAAGTATTTTCTTGCATCTTTGCTTAGCACATTTGTAAGAAAATTAACAACTTTTGGGTCAACTATTTTTACTTGTATGTGTGTCATCTTTGATAGGGAAGGTCTTTTCTTCACTAGAAAACTGTAGGTTATGAACCAAATTTTTTTGATAAGTAAACGTTGTTCATATCTGTAATTTAAACATGTGATCGTAGATCTTAGAAGATTTACAGAGTCCAGGAATCATAACCGTAGACTTTGGGTGTGCAACTCTAGATATCATAACATTGAGCATGTCATCTTTAGCCTTGTTTAGTGACATGTTGAGGAATGTTAAGAGATCAATGGCATATTAGCAATGAGATATTTAACCATACTGGTCCAACTGCTATCAGGGAAATGATTAGATTTGTTAGAAATTGGAAAATAGGAAACCTATTATGGATAAAGAGACTATGTGGCTTGCCAAGTTGGAGGCATTGTTTCTTATAAGTGATGATCGAATGCAGTTCATTAGCAGAATATCCATTAAGTCCCAAGGTCCATTAAATCAAACTCCTAGGGAAGAAGTTCATCATCTGTCATGTCATGAATTAGAATCCGTCCGGTCTCAATTTGGGGATCACATAAACTTCTATAGCATGTGAAAGCGAATTGAAACTGATCCTATAACAGGTCTTTGGGGAGTTATTGTGGGAAGGTGTGGTACTAAAATTTCAGGCCTGCGGTGACAAAAAAATTTCTTTGAAAAGGATCCTGGAATCATTATGCTCTAATATTCAGTAGAGTCAACCAGTACAAACCCTGAATATATGAATAATCTATAACTACCGTTTCTTCATAGAATGATGATAATAGAAGTTGGATAAAGAATTCTCTTTTCACATCTCAATAAAGTTATAGAAGCAACAGGGGTATGCTTGGAGAATGTGGAGTTTGAAAATCCAACTGTTAAAATACACTGTATTAGATGTATCTGTTCATATTTCTTCTTTAAAGGTTGAATTATTGAATAGCTTAAATAGTCTATTCCAGCTGCACCAAATCAATGCTGTTTTGTCAAGGAACTTGCTGTTCTTGTCTCCTTTTTTAGCCAAGTGACTCCAGACTACGTTTTGTTGATGTGGTTTGTATACACACACAACACAGATAAAATCTACAAACAAATCTTATCTCTCTTGAAAGACTTTAAATTCTGAGACATATTATATTATCCCAAGGCTTCAATGGTCAGGTCTTGACACACTAGTTTTCACTCAGAGTTCTTTGTAGGCTGATTTCAGAAAGGGGCTTACGAAATTGTTCTTTACTTTTAGAGCTAAAGATGAAATGGATTTACTGGATACTTCACTAAACACTTGTGTTACATGGGGACGCGTCCCCACCCCTCAAACCCCCATCCCCGTCCCTTGAGGCATTTCGGGAATGGGGGGACGTTAGGGGATGTCCCCTAGCCGTCCCCCCCCCCAATCTGGAAAATGCGGAAACGTCCCGAAACGTGTCCCCAAAATTGGGGACGACAGGAAACACATAGGGGACCCCTGGCTGTCCCCAAGGCAGCCGGGGATGTCTCACACATCCCCTAACCATCCCGGGGATGGCCAGGCGTCCCCTGTTGAAAAACAATTTTTAATTATGTTTTTAAAAATAATCGTTCATAACATTAAAAAAAACTGTTAAATATAGCATGACACCATTATAACAGCAATGCAACATTACAGCATTATAACAACAGCAATAAATTATCATGACAGCACTATAACAACAATATAAGAACAATTAAATTAATCATGACAGCAGTGACAGCAACAACTGTAGTATAACAGCAATAAATATATCATGATTCAGATTCATAGTTAATGATATAAGTTGTATAACAGTTAATATTAACAGAAATAATTTGGATTTCTGATTTCAATATTTCATTGTTCAAAAAAGCATCAAAATTCAAAATTCTTCATATGGTATTAGAGTGCAAAAGAGATTAAAGGTACATTTGCCGTGGTCTAGTACAGTGTGGTATTGTGTGAGAAGTACAAAAAACAATTTCTTTTTGGAATGTGGTTGGCATGCAGGGTCCTATAGATGTCATCCAACATCATTTTAACATTGTCATGTTATATTGCTGCTGTTATAGTGGTGTTATTAACTTGTAGAGATATGACTCTCTCTCTCTCTCTCTATATATATATATATATATATATATATATTTCATAGATATTGCCGTCCCCTCGCCGTCGCCAAAAATTGGCCCTCGGACTGCTGTCCCCGAAACACGTCCACTGTCGTCCTGCCGTCCCTGTCTCAGAAACACCGTGGAACATAGCTAAACACACATATTTTCACTTTAATTTGCAAAGTTGACAAGTTATTTTGACAAATTTACAAGAATTGTGGATAACTTTGATCAGTTCTTCTGGAATTACTTAACAAATCTAAAAAAAAAGAAAAAGATTAAGGGAGGAAAGAAAGGGTTAAGAAAACTAAAATTTCAGAAATCACACATGAATAGCTTTCAAGAATTATGAAATGAGACCTATATCACTCTATGCTTTGCCATAATTCTTCACAACTACTCATAGATGATGTAAACTTTCAAAGGAAACTTATCACACGGAGAGATTGATCGAATGCACCCAAATATTGGCGCAGCAATTTGATATTTCTAAGAGAATGATGAGTATACAGTCATGTAAGATTTACAAGGGGGAAATGACCTGCAATTGGCACCAAGTTCACAAAACTTTACAAGAATATACAAATGATCTCACTAATGCAAAAGGAAACCATGAAGTAAACAATAGGTGACAATTTTTCAATCTATTGCTCAATAGTTTTCACCAATTCTAGTCCCTTTAAAAAGAAAATACTACAACCTTTTTATAGACACAAGGCACCAATAATTAGTTACAATATCAATGGCTCAAAATTCATCAAAATTATGAATGGTTGTAGCTCAAAACGACAACATATTCCAACGGTATTGGCATCTTCTAGCTGGAGTGGTAGGATATTCCTTGGGAAGCGACATCTTATAGTTGACACTTGGGAATATTCTCGAAGAATCAACATCTTTGCATTTGAGTTGGAGCATATTCCTTTACAGATTTGAACCTTTGCAAAATTATTAGCTGGCAGCATATTTTGTTGGAATCAAGATCTTTGAACACATCTCAAAGTACCTCAGTGACGTGGCAAAAAAGATAGGATCCAAAACTCAGTGAAATCAATTGTTATTGTGACTGAAACAAGATAGCAGTTGAGGGTCTACAAAACTGAGTAACAATCACAATTTACTTTGCTTCACTATCATCTTCAATTGTAATTCCCCCCTCCAAGGCAACTTGCTTTCTTTTGCAGTCACTAAAATGAATTTTAAATATTTGAAATAATATTAAATAATATAATATTAATAAATAAACTTTCAAATAATAATATAAATTTAAACTATTAAATAATAATATTTAAATTTAAGTAAACGTTGGATCTATTGGCCGACCCATTTGGGAAGGCATCTATATTGCATATTTATGTTGGTTTAATTGTTGAAGGGATCAACTTGGCTGGATTGGATTTGTCATTGCGAATCTAAGGAGACGAAAACCTCCGCAGGTTATCTGCAAGGTCGGACTAAACCCTTACCTTGTGAAGCGAATTCATTCCTTGCAATTGTGGATTATCTTTCGTGTTTTATATTCCATCATTCTCCAACACACCACAGGTTTCCTTACCGGTTTTTGTTCTAGGGCTGTAATCATTGGCATTCATAGGGGGAGGAGCTTGGTGATTCAAGCATTGGTGGAACTCTTGGGGTCGTGCCATCCACTTCTAGCTTCACACATCATAGGACTATAATTCTACCATCGCATGGGAGTAATGGTTGCTCGGTATGATCATGACTAACTGTGATTGGCATTTTCCAGATTCAATTGTATAGAATATGCTATTCTGGGGTGGATAAATTTGAATGGGCAAACCCCACATCATTCAACCATCGATATTTTGTGAGCCCCCATTGTTATCGATATCAAGAGACAGATTCCCGACTTCTGATTTGCAATCGAAGTCGCCTCTATGCCTCGTGATTTGGTGTCCAAGCAATCATTTTGCAGGGAAGGCACCACCTTAGGCATTGGCTGATATCGCCTAAGCTGATTCACAACATCGTCGAAATATTGCGCAAATCGTCCTTCAGTTCACATGTATCCCGATTGGTGCTAATTATTCACTTTCTATTAGACTACAAACTGGCATTTGATGGTGAGATCGTGTCGGTAGTGTCACATCTGAGTTTCCACTTTTGCTAACGTGAATGGTCTGCCTTGGTATTTTCAACGCTGCCAGCTACTATTATTTATATACTTGCAATATAATTACTGTGAATCCTGTAACGGTGGATTATGTATATCTATGCTTTCCTAGCATGAAGGGGAGATAATTGATGCCTAATTTATTTTGATTTCCACAATCTGTGCCTACTGTACATGTTATTGCGCATCTGAAGTTTATCTGCTGCCTTAAACCTATGTATTGCAATAATCAGATCCGAGTGTCTCTTTTGCAAATCATTTATTGTTACTATCAATATCCGGGTATCTTACATCTATAGTTATAGGTGCCATAGATACCTAATATCTTGGCCAATGCTTTATCCCTCTTCCTGGCACTTTTATGATATTCTTTTATCATTACTCTTTTTTCCATTACTTTATTCAACACATCCCCATTTAGTTTGTTTATGGGATCATCCAAAACATTAACAAAGACATCTTTAAACTTTCTCAATATTGACTCATCATCATCTAATTTGTCCATGTCATTATTCTGGTTGGTTGACTTATCAATAATAGCTAAGTCATTATATCTTAGATCTTTAGCCTTTTGCTTTATAATTTCCTGTAGTGTCCCCATTTTTGGTTTCTCTTATATTGCATTTGGCTCTAACCCTCTCAAGTTCTCAACGAGTGTCATTCTTGTCAGAGGGATTATTTGATGTTGCCAATGAGCTCAATTAGTCTTGAGGACACTTACGCCATTTTTTGAAATGAATTTTGGCTTTTGGTGTGTTCTCCAAGATTCTTGGAGAAAGTGTCTATTTATAATAAGTCACCCGATCATACCCAATTCATTATTCATCATCGGTATTACTCCAATGTAGTCAAATTTTGATTATGATGCTTTTCGATAGTTTCCACAACTCGGGTTTATTTGTGGTTTTAATTTAATAATTTTTACTAAGGTTGCTAATTTATTAAAATAATTTAATGGACACCTTAGTATAATAGCTTGTTAGAATGAGAACTGAAAGTTTTAAATGTTGGACACTGATAAAGTAAAATAAGTCTTATTTAATTTATAAAGTGATTTTATATTATATTTTCCAAAAAGCTTCCATAAATGTTATAAACGGAGTTTTGTGAGCTCATTTGCATTATGTAGATTATCACATTTTCTTTGGTGGAACCCTTGTAGTTTGGGGATTGAACTTAGTTCATCTCAATACTTCCTGAGGACGAAAACCCTCTTGAAGAATATCATCCACGGTGGTGAAAGATCTTCCCTGGTTGATGATAGATTCATCCTGAGTCTATTCTTAACTAAACACTTCCAAAGCAAATACATTCAGAATCTTCAAATGATGAACCCCATGTCAAGTGTTTGATGAAATGCCAGAGCAAAGAAATCAGAAGTTTTAAGAAAAAAATCAGACTTGGGTCATTTCATTTCCATTTTGCCTTGGCATTCCTAGCAAGGTGCTTTTCTAGTTTCATCTGTTCTACCCAGGTCCACATCTTAGCAATAGTTTCATTAGTCACAATGCCTTCTTTAAGCAATAATCCATCATCTAATTTTTCTGCTGCCTGCAGTCTTGTTAGGTCAATATCATTTTGCTCAAGGTGGGGTCATCGCAACTCTTTTGTAACTTGACAACTTTATTCTCCCATTCAGTTGCTTCTTGATATCTCTTTATGGCAACTTTGATCATTTCTTCTCCTTCAAATATCAATTCTTTATCCACTGCTCTGTCACCTTGGCTTCATGTTTCACTTTATCCAAAGATGTTATTTCATCCCGTGAAAGTAACATAGGATTAGAAGGCAGATATTTTATGGTTTGGCCTGGTCCAACCAGCTTTTGATGTAACTTTGAAGTTCAATTACCTGTGCTTCCAATTCTTGTTTCTTCTTCTCATCTTTCTCCATTTTTGCCACAATTGCATCTACATTGGCTTTAAACTCAATAATTTGCATCTAGAATGGCCTAGATTCATAGTTGTTAATTGATAGTCCATGGGAGTCATATCATTTCTATCCTTTTGCACCAGTGGTGTGGCAACTTGCATAATATTGGAACTAGTCGCATCTCTTGTTACTACAGATAAGATTCTAGCCTTTTTCTTTGTCCTTGGAGCTCGATCCTTTGCAGGATGCTTTTCAGATCAATTGAAACTACTTCCATTAGTGGCTTGGACTGAAATTTACTTACTAATTAGGATGGGGTATTGGTGCCTACTCCCACATCTTGATGTTGTTTTCTCAAAGGCATGCCACTTTCAATCTCTACTTGCCCTTGATGGATTTGCTTTATCACATTTTTAGAGCTTGGAACATCTTTCTCTTGTTGGAGATTATGGTGCACTGGATCATGTCCTATGGGATTATCACCTTCTGCCTCCTTAGCTACTTTGGGAAATTCCTCTTCAACAATTACCTCAGTATTTTTGCTCATTTCTTCTTCACGAGGCACTTCTTGAGTAATTTTATCTTGAACCTCTTGTTCAGGTGTTGTATCACCAATTGGTTGCTCACTCATTTGTTCCTCTAGTGGACTTTTCGTGTTGCTTTCTTTTTGGGTTTCAACATCTACAACTTCCTTCTCTTTGTCAGGTTCCTTTGACCCTTGAGGTAATTCCAAGCTGACCTCTTGAATTATTTTAGCAATGGTTTGAAAAATCTGCTCATCATTCTTCTCACTAGACCGAGTGATACTCTACTCAATTCCTCCTGATTGTCTTGAAATAGGTGATGACAATGGTGTTCGACTAGTTGGCATTTCTCTCATTGTATTGGACGTCTCTCCTTTCCTTGCTAATTATGCCTTCTCCATTTTCTCTGTGATCCTTACAACATGTGATGCTAAAGGGGAAGATAGAAGCTTTCTTTTCCTTTATCTGTTGTTGGTCTTTGAATGGTGTATGTGATGACTGTTTGTCTCTATTGTTTTGAAGGAAGAGTGGTAGAAGAAACACCTTGAGGCACTTGGCTGCCTTCATGAATAACACTTGTTGGCTGATTCATTGATGTTGGTACTTGAGAACTTGCCGCACCTGTGACGTCTGGTATCAATGGAGTTTCAGTAGTATCAACTTCTAATTGTTGCTGTTTTGCTTGGACAACATGTATCTTCCTCTTTTTGATGAGGAAATCATAAAAATCTAAATCATCTCTTCCTTTCCCTGTTTTAGTCTTATCTTTGGATTTTGTGAAACTAACCCCTTGTGCTTCAAGCTTGCATGAGTCTAACCATCCAGTGGTTCCTTCTATAACACTTTGTGTTATTTCTTTCAATGAAGAAACTTTTGGCTCTAACTATCCTGGATCTTGTATGGGTTGATTATATATCTGATGCATGTCATAACTAGTGTGCAAAATTAGCACATCATCTTCTTCTTCTAGGGGCACTTTGTGAGTCCTAATAGTTCTCATTTGTTGCACTATCAATCTTTGGTAGGATCTTTTACTAACTTCATGATCATTGGAACAGTCAACCCAGAAGTCCTCAAATTGAGGTTCATGTCTCATACTAGCAGCTACTTTTGCCTCCAATTTGCCATAGGGATCATAATTCTTTCTAACTTCATCAAATACTTTCAAATTATGCTTTTGTAGTTCAATTTTAGAAGCTTTGACACAACTCACACTGTTACTGTAATGTCCCCAATTTTGAGTCGGCATATAATTAAATAATTAATTCTAAGTTGTCAGGAAAGAGGTTAAAATATAAAGGCAACTTAAATTAATTATTTAATGCTGCAAAGTAACTTAAATTATAAAGGTAAGGGAATAAATTAAGTTACTTTTTGATGAATTCTCAAAAGACAAATTAAAAGTAAAAAGGGAAAAAAGAGGAGAATTCAAAGAGACATGAGGAGTTACAAGGAGATAAGAATAAAAAGCTTTTAGGAAGTTCATTGCAGGTAGGCTGGTTTTTGATTTTGGAAACAGGTTTTTGGTGGGTTGAACAAGGTTCACCACAAAACTTTGTGGAGACGGAAACCTCCATAAAGAATAACACCTTCGATGCTGAAAGACATTTCCTGGGTGTTGATAGCTGATAGTCATAACCAGTGGCTGTGCTGATGATTGAAGTTGATATGTTGCAAATACATTAAGGAAAATCCTTTGTGGTTTAAGATCTGCAGCATTCTCTTACAATTCTGAAGAAGGCGTAATATGATTAGGCAGTCTTCTATTATTTGTGGAATTTGAAGAGTCGACTTTCCTTTATATTGGTGTATTTGAGGGAAGTTGGTCGTGACTCTTAATAGACTGGACGCCCCTTCTTGTATTGAACATTTGGGAATTGAGACGGGAGCTAGTTTCATGAAACTGTCTATTAATTGGAGTTGGAAAAGGTGCCATTATTTTGAAGGCAATCACGAGTTTCTTTGAGCGTAGTTATTCATACATACATCATGGCATATTAACAGTTCTTGCTGTTCCTCAAAGTTTCAGGAAGATAGTGAGGTTGAGGTGTTTCTTTAAATCGCTAGTCAACAATCTTGGATCGGTCTGTATATCCATTTCATTGTTTGCAATTAAAGAAATTGATTTACTGGAGGAGGAGATTGAAACTTATATTCCTGCATATTGCGTATGATACATGGGTTTTGTTTGGTGAGGGGCCAAGTAATTGAAAATTGTTTGCTATTATACTCATGTTGTTCTGGGAGTTTAAGGGAAGATGGCGCGATTATGAGGAGTATCGAATCAACTTCAAAAATCAAATAGATTATCTCCATGTGAATTTACGGGAGTGATTTTGAGTTCAAAGAAGCCATGCCATACCATATTGAAGGTTGCAGATGTTGAATGAAGTTAGGCAATTGGAATCGAGCCATTAAAGATAGACTTGCGGAACATTTGAAAGGAGAGTCAGGTGAATGCTTTAGAGGGATCAAAGCTTAAAACTTTAATAACACAACATTACTATGTTAGGAAGAAGGAATAGCCGCTCCATTTAAAGAATCGGGAAATTAGAACAATTTATATTATTTTCTTTAGATATTGTTTGTTGCTATTCGATTTAAGGGGGTTTGAAGGAGTCGATAATTTGAAACCAAGCGATATTGATAGCAAGAACCCGTGAATGGATCCTAAGCGCTTTGTATAATAATCAGATTGTTTGGGCATATTCCAAGTGTATCTTTTTAGATTCAAAGTTTAAAGTTCCCACCGATAATAATACGATTCATTGCATTAGGAGATGTTGAGGGTTGGTTGGCGCAAGTATTGAGAGGAGCCAACTAACAAATGCTAGGCGATTCATGTTATATGTTTGGGAGACTTATGCATAAAATTCGAACATTCAGATTGGACGCATAAGTAACGACATTCAAAGCTTCACAGCTGTCAAACTAGAGTGGTCACTGATCCTTTGCAAGTACTTATGTATCCAGGAATTGGCACGCATCGTCAGGTCAGGATATCAAAACATTAAAGTTGTATGGGATATTTCTGAAGGCATTAAATAATTGAGTAGGGAATTTATAAGTCCATTATATCACTTATGGGGAGTTGGGCTCTAGTTCTATGTTCTACTTAAAGTAAATTGTCTGATTCAAATGTTTGCCTTGATAGCTTTAGCAAAATCATTTTATTAGTTGGATATCTCAGTAATTTGTAAGGTTTACCTGAGAATCTGTAATAACTACCCCTGATTTTTTTTGTTGTTGTTTATTGAGTATGATGTAGATTGCAGATTCGTTTTGTTTCAAGGTTCCATTCAACATGTGTGGCATTTATAGAAATAACATTGCATTGGAAGGAAAAGACATGGACTTGCAACATATCATATTGAACCATTACAAATCATCTTAGCATATAATAATAATTGAAACCAGACTTAAAGAAATATGTATCAGATTTGATTACAGTCATATAAGGTCCCTTCCTCTGTCATAAATTGAGCAGAAAATGCATACAACTCCTCATGGAAGACACCAAATGCATAAACCATCAAACCCTAGCACTCTCCTTCGCATTGGCCAACATTCAACTGTGAAAAGACACCATTAACACGCTGTTGCAGACCTCTGAAAGTTGTTGTTCTGACAATGAAGTTTGAAAATGCAAACCCTCGAAATGGTTCGGTTCCTTAGGAGGGGTGATCAGCTCTAGTAAATCATTCCTTCACCAAACGATACAAATGAGGGTTCAAACTGAGGCGCCCAGCTGCAAGGAATCCATGGAAACAACACCCAAAATGATGCACTTCCCAAATACGGAGTTGCGAGCAGATTTATGCTTCCAACCACTCTGAAAATTAGCTTTTCCAGAACTCATAAAAAGTGTATCAGACGTTTGAAAATGTATCAAAACAGTTCCAAACACCCTCCAATAAGAAGCCAATCACTTTTCACACCAAAACCTCCGATCCCACATCAAAATATAGAGAAAATCTTCATTCTAACACAACCAAAATGATGAATATCATAAAATCTATGAATGCAAAGCTGATCCTTGAAGTAGAATCACTCCAACCAGCTAGGGTGGATCTCTCACCATTGAAACCAACAACTAGAGATGAGGGTTTTTCGTCCTCAACCAACAGTATACAAATCCTGGAGAAAATCCAGTAGAGCTTCCTTAAGTTGCCAAAGTTCTCATATGCAAATGAGAGCTCAAACTCATATTTATAAAGTGAGGGAAAAGTTAGGGCAACTTGCATTTGAATTGGAATGTTTTTTCCCTCTCATTTCACTTTATGAAATGACATGAAATTACCCCAAGAGGGGTGTCCAACTTTATGCCTCCAAAACTTCACTTTTGATTTTTTTATTTAAAATTGACATTAAGCCCAAACTAGGCATCCCACCTTATAAGGCACAACATTAGCCTTAAAAAATGATAAATAAACTCCTTTTTAGGCAACTCACAAGATAAAACATTGGCCCCTGTTTAAAAACAACTTTGCTCTACTAGGTCAAGGGGGTCTTTAATAACTTAATAACATAAAGTCATAAAATCCCCTTTTGAAGACTTAAGAGAATAATATGCCAAAACATTATAACTCACCAAATTGCAACAGCCAAGCACTGCCCAAATTGGAAACCTTGCATTGCATTGTTGCCAAGACCAGTTTCCCAAAATAACACTTACTAAAAATAGCATACTGATAAAAATAGTGTGTCCAAACACCAAATTGGCCCAAATTGAGATACTTTGAAACTTACTAAAAATAGTAAGTGCTAAAAATAGTCATTGCTAAAAATAGCAATACTGCCCACCAATGATCAGAGAAAATCTAGAAAAACCCAAAAAGCTCTCTAGCGACATCAATATACTCCTCTGAATATGTAGAATCAAATCCCAAAAGATAGTACCAACTGCCAAATGACAATACCCTAAAAAGGGACATTACAAAATCCCTCCATCTTGATGTAGGAGAACTTGGGGAATTGTGTAAACCAACTTCCTTTTCATTAATTGCAGCTTGGGCTTCTACAGACAACCTTTTGGCCTTATCCCCTTCCACTGTTCTTAAGAACCACATAGAGAATGCATCATTTACTCTCCTGTAGTGGATCATAGACTACTCGGTCTCCAAGTAAGGGTAATGATCATACACCAACTTTTGTCCTTGTCTTTGTTCCTAGGACTCGTGCTCTTTCCAACCCTGCAAATGATCCCCTTGCAACTACTGAATACACTAGATATGAGGTCATGTAGAAGGTATGTTGTGTTTCAAAATTTGTGATTTGGATATATAGGTTATCACTTATAAACCTAGACCAATGCGACATGTTTTGGCTTGTTATGATTGTTTCAATGTACAGGTACATCCAATCTTCAAATATTGTAGTATGTGGCAACCTAAAGACTCTACTCAACAACATTACCATGTCCCCAATTTTATTTTGAAAATCGCTCCTGTAGAGTGTCTTGGGTAATTTTGACAGAGACTTGTATGTGTTTGCATCCATTTTATATTGATTATTCTTTTTGCATCTTCATCCAATGCTGCTTTTGCAACCTTAGACAATATGATCACCACTTTGGTGTAAAATGGGATATTAAAGCCTGCATTATAGCCTCTTCGCTTAGGTCTGCAAACACTCTGCCGTTGACCTTTACTTGTCTAGTCTTTGTGTCGTAGTTCTTCATCCATACCAACGAAATTTCTAGACAATGCATGGATATTGGGAATGCAACAACTTTATCTAACCCATTAAGAATAATGTTCTTTGCCCATGGAGTTTGATCGAGATCTCTCATTCTTTGTTGAAAGCCATCCATGCTTACGTGCCTATATCTATGGCTGTTACCTCTCCATAATTCAGAGTGATCTACGAGGGCACAATCATATACAATATCAAACTATTGGCAACATATACAATAGTTATTATTAAACATTTACATTTATCATTTATAAATTAAATTATAAAATAATAAATATAAATTGAACTACTACATTGTATATTTAATATTTATTATTAAATGTTGATGTTTATTAATAAATATAATTAAATTGTATAAAAAATTATATTAATTATAATATATTATAGCTATACAATATTAAAAGTTAAAACTGTTAAAAATAAATATAAAGTTAAAGTTTTATAATAAAATTATAAATATATAGTTTATAGTGTTTAATAATATTTAAAAATATCAACATTAAAAATTGAAAAAATTTAAAAAATCTTACGGGTCAAGGGAAAATTAGTTGAGGGTGAAGGAGCAATAGTAGCATTTGGTCTACTTCAAAATTGTGTCCAAGTAGGGTTTTTGGTTTCCAATTTCAGTTTTAGAGTTTCCTTGTAGTGCTTGCTTTCATTTTGTTTGTTCTATTATTGGTCGTGAAGGAGTAATGAAATGTTAAAATGAAAACTATATGCATTTTGAAACAATGTTGGCAAAGGTTTTCACTTTTATCCATTCTAAAAAGTTGAAAAAACACCACGAAAATTGTGCCCAACTTCCAAATGGCTTCAAAATCTTCGTGGAATTGCAATATCAACATTGGATTTGTTTGGATTTGGCTAGCGAGTTTTAAAAAAATTTCAAGCTCTAGATGGCAAACTCTATTCGATTCCACAGGGAATCTATGTAGTATCTATTCCGATACATATTGTGCTTGCAATCGCTAGGGAAATGGCTGATTTAACAACTTAGGGTCAAGAAGAAAAACAAATTTCAAACCAATATTTGAGTTATATGTCACTTTTAAATCTCCATCGTTTACATTTAGTCTTAGGAAAAGCAGTAACAAGGGAGTTTTTCTTATTCTTATAATCTTTACATGCCATGGAGAATATAGAACAAAGACAAACTAGCAAATAAGGACAAAAGCCTTGTCATTGGGTAAGAAATATTGAAACTATTTTATAATCACAAACAAATGTGATTATCCTAACAATTTCAAATACAAATTTTTGAAATGATAATTTTTTGACAATATCTTGATAGTAGGTGTAAAGGAGTTTCACTACTCTCAAGATGACGGGGTCTTAAGGAGCAAATAGCCCTCAATTACCTCAAAAGACATTGCTCAGGTGACAAGATAAATGATGAAGAATGTTTACACAATTTAACCAAATTGACACTAAGTTTTAAATGATGAGAATATTAAAATCACTTAATTACAGGGGTAAGTGATAGAATTAAGTTCTCTGATATACAAAAACAAAAGGTACATAAACCATAGATTATACCTTCAAGCAAATTTGCTCTTGGCCAAAGATGTGAGCGCGACATGCAGACGTCTGCATGTCGTGCAGTCGTCTCTGATGAAATAGACAATAAAAGTCTAGATTCCAAAATACCCAACTAATCGAATTTGTTCATCTGCACACAAACAAATCAGGAAAAATGTTGGGGGTTGTTTAGTGGCTTGCCTCAATCAAACCCTTGTTTTGGTGTTTCCACCTCCACGAATAGCCAAATAGGATTGAGATAGATAAAATGCATAAAGCAAAGACGTGTGATAGAAACAAACCTCGCCAAGGAGGAGAACCCCTATCACGTATATAATAGACGTGTGATAGAAACGAACCCTGCAAGGAGGAGAACCCCTATCACGAATATGATCAAATAAATAGAGATGAGATTATATATAGAAAAGATTATCTAAGATAAAATGACAAGAGAGCACTACCAACAACCTGTGGCTCCCCTCTTGAATTGATAGACGTGATAAACTTGTGAGCAAATGGAGTCTTGATTGTTGTGTGAGAGAGAATTTCTGTAGAGCTTCGCTGTGAGAGTGAGAGAGCAAGAGAGAGCATTCTCGTTTAAAGAAGTTATGAAAATGAGGGTGAAAATGGAGTTTTGTTAAGTTGCACGGGTGGGAGGAGCTGTTAAACACACATCCTTGTTGCTACGACACGTGTTATGGGCAAAGGATATAAAATATTCACATTTGAATCTTGGAAAGTACGGGGATGCTAGCGCGTTGCACAAACATCTGCACTTTAGTAATTTGGCAACCTTAGTAATTTAATTAAAATATAACTATTAATACACTCAATTTGCGGAAACTGCCAGAATGCATCAGATTTGGAAACTAACTACACAGGAGTGATCTTGATGAAGAATAAGATGAATGAAGCCGACTGGGTGACTTATTATAAATAGAAGCTCTCTCCAAGAATATTGGAGCCCAAACCGGAAGTCGGAAATAACATCTGAGAGCATCATAGAACTCCTCTACACCCTCTGAGCTCATTGGTAACCTCAAATTACCCCTCTATTCATGCAAACACAAACCTAGAAAGACACTTCCAACTGCAGAGCAAGAGAACCCTAAAATGGGGACATTACATAAGTGAGACCATTGGTTAAGATTAATGTGTTGTATAGATGAGTTAGAAGTTTGGATCTAGAGGGGGCTAGGGTTGTTGAGAACATAATGGAAATGGAAAAACAATCCCCTTGTGGTTGAGAATATATAAGGGAAATGGTACCTTGTGGGCTTCCACAAGGGAGCTTTGATATGCCAATTTGGTATTCCACTTGGTGGTGACATAGGAAACTACTAACACCTTACCTATATTAAAATGCAATGTAATATTAAATATTACGTCACTTTATCATGTTAAGCTATTTATTCATTCAGCTTCCTAGGAAAGTACATTTCTATATATTTTTTATTTTTGCAAAAGGTACCTGGGGACTGTCTAGTAAGCCCAGTTATGTTTTTGGGGTTCTATTCCCTTGGTTTGTGGTATACGTGCTCTTTTGCCCAGTTTATCATGGTTGTATTATTGGGGAAATTGGCCCAGTGGTTCCTGGTGGAATTTCAATCTGGGTATTTAACCTGGTAATTGCTTCGTCTTGGTCAGTGGTTTGAAATAATTAATTCTTCAAAATATAATTAATGCATTTATTATTTTTGCATAGTTTTATTTATGCTGTCGTTTTTTGTCTATTTCTATTCTTCATTTTTAGAATTTTTTTTATTTCTACAATAAAATTTATAAATATTCTTTTTTGAAGAGGAATTTTCAAACCTTTTTGGAAAACGCAGGTTTCTAGACAGTCTATCCTTCCCTTTTTCTGGGATTCCAAACTTTGTGGATATAGTTTTTGAAAACAAGTTGCTTGTTGCATATGAGCAGGTGTTTTAATCTGTAAGTTTCTTACATAATAAAAGTTTCTGCTTAGATAATGTAACATTGTGAGCAGGTGCAGGTAAGATGGATTCCATTTTCTAACCTTTGGCATCTCTAGTATGCATAGTTACCAGGAGATGGACTGGTATTGGTATGGGAGATGGGGACAGGTACTGACTAGTAGGTCAGTTTTCAAAAAAGAGTAGATGGGTACATGGAGAAAACAAATATAAAAAACTATGGAAATACTAAATTTAGAAAAATAACACACAATGACTATACTTATCTTCAAAAAATATTAAATTGTAAAAAAAAAAATCAAAATGTTTAAAGCACTGAAATAAATGTTGACAAAAGCAAAGATTAATTATATTAATATTTGATAATCATCATCTTGACATAATCTGTTAAATTATAAACGATAATCACTTTGAGGATGCAGATAGGAACAGTAATAGGAATGCCATTACTTAAACACATGGTATGGGGGTGCTCAAAGATGGCTATATTTTCAACCAGTTGATTAAACTTATGTGCACTTAGACAGCTTAATCCTTTTTATTGTTTCTCTTTTTCCTAGTACCTCATTGGGCTTTGATAAGAAATTATGGTGCTAGAAAAAAGCTTATATATTTTCAAGCCAAAAACAGACAATTGCAAGTCCTCGTGTGTGCAAGCATGAAACCTCTATAAGAAGTTTCCTAATCTTTAAGAGAAACATCCTGGGGATGTATAGAGATGTGAAGAAATTCCATCTTAAGTCTCCTGATGTCTGGAGATGTTCCCATATGTGACTCTGAGATGGGGATGTGTTTCTCATAGAGGAAACTAGTACCAGGGTTCAGGGTAGGAGTGTCCAGGAAACTATGTTAGTATGTTGTTTTCCTGCATTTTAGTTTAGAGATCACTGTCTGTATGGCCTTTAAAACTAGATTTTTCATCTGCATGGATGGGATTATTCTGTCGTCTTGATTTGATTGTTGTTTGAAGATTTTTCAAGAAACCTTTTGTGTTTCACAATGTCAGGGTGAAGGATAATAATCTGGAGAGTGATTAATAGTTCAAGATGATTAAGTAGGTTTTTAACTCTGATGTTTCTTGTTTCAGATGGTATTGCATATGATGATCCACCAGAGGTTTTTATGGCTCGATGGAAGGATCGTGATAAAACAGAAAGCTCTCCTTTTCTTGATAAATTCAAAGAGGATCGTGAAAAATTCATTAAAACCAAAAATGAGCTGTATCGTTCAGGAAATCCTGAAACAGAAAGCTCTTCCAAATCAGCAAAGTCAACCTCAATATCAATGTCTTCTGCTTCACCTTCAACAAATTCCACATTTGGTGCAAATGATGAAGTGTGTACTTCTCTCAATGATTCTTCTTCAGGTGCTAAGACTATTATCAGTAGCAGTGGGGAGTCCAGCAAATTTGCAAAGGATTTGAAAACTAAATCTTGGCAGCACACTAAGAAATGGAGTCGTGCCTTACAAGAAAAATACAATGCGGAAAAAGATCCAAAGATAAAAGAAGTAATAAAAGAAATTGGACAGGACCTTGATAGGTGGATAACCGAAGAAGAAGTTGAGAAAATTTCACAGGTTCTTAAAAGATTTTCAGAAGAAGAACTTAATGACATGAAAAGAGTAAAGGAAAGGATTACATTTGAGAATGAAAAATTTGGTCGAGAAGCAATGCTAAGTAAGTATAGAGGGTATAAGCCAAAAAAGAAAGACCATTTATGGTGGATAGACCTTCCATATGTACTGGTACGTTTTTTTGACTTTTTATCTATTTCATGTAAGGGTTTTGAACAATTAGTTCCTGAGATGTAACCTGTCAATTTTGTGGCCTTTATATTCAATGCGAAGTCAAACACCTCTTCAGTGCTAGGTCAATAATAGGAAGAAGTCAAAACTTATTTTGCAAAGATGGGGTCTAATTATTTTGAAAAGAAAGTTTCTACTAAATATGCTTTCCTATAAGTGTGCAAGTCATGACAGTTGAGGTCTTTCAATAGAAAGAGCCATAAGCACCCTTATTATTTGTGTAAGTATTCTTTTTGACAATTTTCATTTGCGTTTGAATTTGTGTTGGTAGAACATTCTTTGACACC
>VDFB02117700.1:0-26256 GCA_007258455.2 Sequoia sempervirens | reverse complement strand
TTTTTCCTCATCGGACTCATTGACAGCATGAGATAATTCTTTAGAATCTTGAGGTAAGTTATTTTTCATGGTTTCAATGAATAATTTTTTTTGGAAATTTGTACGCTCTTGGATCATTTTTTATTTTATTTACATAAGTTTTGAAGCCTCTGTTATCGAGTAGCCTTCTCTTCACCTCTTATAGTTTCTCTCATATTCAATTTTTTTTTATGAAACAAAATAAAACATAAATTGCACAGGAAAAAAATAGTATCTCTTCAATGAATGTAACAGTCAATTAAATCAGCATTAAGCCAAGAAAATGAAATGGGTTAATTGGTATTTGTGAGGAAGGGAAGAAAATTACGCTTATAAGTCTGGCCACCCAAGTAGTGTGTACAAGCTTTAATAGGTATCTATGTTTGAAAGTTCTCTAATTGAAAGAGATTTTCAGAAGGTCAAGCAAAATTTGCAATAAAACAAAAAAAAGTTATTAGTGAAATAGTAATAAATCTGCTCAAAAGATTATGTATATCATATAACAAGAATGCTTTCCCTACAATAGAGGACCCAACACATTGGCAAGGAATGTAGAATGAACCAACACTGCATAAATCAATGAACTACAAACTGTATTAGAAAGTATTAAAATGTAGTTATTCAAATTTGGTATAGTTTATATGATTTTTTTTAATAGATTTTTTTTAATAAATTTTAAGATCTATGTAAGAACTTGTTAATTAAATTATTATTATGTCAAGAGGCATAATCTTATTATGGAAAAAACCCCTATAGGGGTTCAGTGGAAGTAACAGTCTTGAAATAAGAAATGATTTGCATTCCTCTCATTCAACGACATTAAATTGATGTGCAAGTGGAAGATGAGGAGACGTAACGACATTGGTGATATGAAACATATAGGGGAGAGGGCCTAGTAGTCGTGCGGGGTCCAATAGTGGCACACTCAATCGTGATTATAATACCCAGTCTTACCACATATTTATACTATATATTGTAAATAAATAGTCCAAATGTAAATTAAAAAATAACCAAATGTTGATAAAAAATGGACCAATACTTGGACACATGAGAACCTCTAAATGTTATATGAAAAAAACATAAATACATTAATGAAGAAGTGAAATAAGTATTTTTTTGTCTCAAATAAAATATCATAACTCTCCACTATAAGTATATCATTTAAAAAATAAAATGCTCATTTAATAAAATAAGACACTCATTTAAACAATCATAGTGAAAAAATATTGTTCTTATGTGTACAAGAATTTGATAATTTTATATTAATAGTTTGTCCTATCACAAATATAAAAGGTGAGCACAATAAATAACATGTAGGGGAAAACCCCTGATTTCCATTCATGATCTGATTGTCGTTTACTCCTCGTTCACCTGTCCCCCCAATATCCGTTTACATTTTAGTCATTAAAATGTTGTAGTTATGCCAATAAAAAATTAGACATTACACCAACATATGTTCACTACTTAGTCTGTAACCAACCAACAAAAAAAAACAAATTTAAACATATATTGGTACAATTATGTTTTCAACACAAGTCAACTTGCACAAAATAAAGTCATTTATGAATTAAAAAAGGTACACTGATGTTTACAATAACCACTCCATGCAAGTGGCTTAAAGCTTCTAGTGCATTGTATTTACATGTATACATAAACAATTAATGGTGCACAATGTCACATAATTTAAAACATTATAAACAGTTAATGGTCCACATTCTAACATAATAAAAAACATTGAACAACTTTATAAGCTATCAGTTGTACAATCACCCACACATCCCTTGACATCTTCATGCATTAACTCAATCAACTTCTGGTACCTGCATAAACAGTTAATGGTGTAAGGCTCCCTAATATACCAAAAAACATAGTATAATTCATATATCTAACTAAATTTAATAGAGCCACCTATTTTTACAATTAAACCTAATATAAAATTGATTTCCTAAAGGCCACGACAAAACTCAGGTATAGATGGCCACTGCAAAATGAAATGACAGATTGTTTCCCACAAATAATTCAAATTTGAAACTCACCCACCACAATTCAATGCATTCGATTTACCAATTTGAATGAAATTTTAAGAGGGAATTTCCACAGTCATTTTCATTACGAATTCTCCCTTGCTTTCATTGAATATCCTCTTGGGACTTTGGGGCTTGCCAGGGCGACTTCATTCCATCCATTCTTTATTTATCCATTCCTTCCATTCCTTCCATGTCCAGTGTTTATTTATTTCATTTGTTCCTTCATGATTATCTTCCTATTTAAGTACTCACTGGTTACATTTTTTTTTAGCCATACTATTCTACATTTTTGTTGTTTGTTTCATTATTCAATATACTCTTTTATATTTATCAGGTATAATATTTTATTTATTCAATATATTGAGTGTTTACATTATTATCAGGCTTAATGTTTACATTTATGTTGTATGTTTCATTGTTCAATATAATCTTTTATATTTATGTACTCAATGTTTACATTAATTTCAGGCATACAAATAATTTTTCTTTCACTCAACTATTCAACTTAGCATTATTTAATCATATCGTAGTTACATTATATTTATATTTATGTACTCAATGTTTACATTATTTTCAAGCATACCAATAATTTTGCTTTCAGTCAGTTGTTCAACTTAGCATTATCCATTATTTAATCATATCATAGTTACATTTTTTTCACCTGCATTCATCATAAATCAAAGATTATATTAGCAGCATTATACCATACATCAAATATAATAACATCAGCATTACCCATTTTTTAATCATATCACAGTTATACTCTAAATCCGTCTTTAATAATGGCTAGGGTTCCATCATAGTAGATTGTATATATATATATATATATATAATCTGATAAGAATGTGTAGGGTTTCATCATAGCAGATTGTATATATATATAAATCTTGTAAGAATTTGGTGTTTGATTGCATTTTTGCATCTTTAAAAATCATTTCTGTGTATGGCGTGAAGGGTTTGACTGTAATCATTTCTATTTACATGTGATTGCCGACTGGTAGAAAAATGATCCCTCGTGAATTATTATGTCTTATTCTGTCATATTCTTATCATACTATAGACATACATACATACATACATATATATATATGTATGTATGTATATATATATGTATGTATGTATATATATATATGTGTATGCATGTATGTATGTATATATATATGTATGTATGTATGTATGTATGTATGTATGTATGTATGTATGTATATATAGTCATGTCATGTACTGTTTCCTCATATCAAGCCGTGTAGAGTTTACATGTGACCAGTACAAATTTGGTCCACCTCTCTCACCTGCAAGATTGTTTGTTCAATAGTGGATTTTTTTTGGGTTCGATGGTGTTTGATTGCATTTTGGCATCTTTAAAAATCATTTCTGTGTATGGCATGAAGGGTTTGACTATCTTATTCTGTCTATGGCATCGACTTTTTTACTACTATGCCTTTTTTTGACATTATTCTATGAAGTAATCACATGTAATGTGATTTAAAGAAAACATTAACGAAATTTTGACCAATTATCATCATGAAATTTATTGGGTATATAATAAGATACTTAATCTTCAAATATTTTTCATTTAATCTTATATGGAGCTGCAGAAAACGTCTCCACCTCTTAATAACATTCTATTTCCACAGTCCATGACCATTAGTAATCAAGATTTCTGGATAAAACTCTGTGCAATTTTTCTTCATCAACATTTTGGATCATGGAGTATGATCCAAAATGTTGATGAAGAAAAATTGCACAGAGTTTTATCCAAAAATCTTGATTACTAAGTCTCCACCTCTCTTCACCTGCAAGATTGCTTTTTCAACAGTGGGTTTTTTTGGGTGTTGTTAATGTTTGAGCGCTATGATTTCTGTTGACATTATTCTATGAACTAATCTCATGTTATTCTTTGATGCACTAACAAGTTATTCAATTTTTATTGTCCGTGCAGGTTAACTAGAAAATTATGGCACCTGCTAGAAGGACTACAAGGGTTGTAGGAAGAGGAAAATGTGCAATTAGAGTAACTCGTGGGGTGCACTTCGTTGAAACACAGCCTGATGAAGTAGTTCATGCAAATCCCAGCCCACAAGATGTTCCCGACTCTGTAGATGAAGCCACCAACACAACAGAAGCCGAACTTCCTGTTCAGCCAAATGTTCAACCTGTTGTGCAACTACCCTCACTTGTACCCATTAGGTAGTGGACATATGCTGATATGGAAGGAGCAGTTAAGAGTGTTAAAGAAAACAACATGTCAATTAGGGCAGCAACAATCAAGTGGGGTATGCCAGCTAGTAGTTTGAGGGCATGGGTGTTAGGACAAACCACCACAAAGAGGAGGGGTCCATGTACAATTTTAACTAAAGAGGAGGATACTGAAGTTGTTGAATGGTGCAAGGACATGGAAAGATTGGGCCATAGACTGTAAGTAAATAAACTACAAGCCACTGTTTCCCAAATAACAACAAGTCGACCCAATCCTTTCACAAATGGGGTCCCCAGGAGGTCATGGTGGGTAAGATTTTGAAGAAGGCACCCAGATTTGACAATCAGAACAACTGAAGGAGTGGACAGTGACAAAGCGATTATGGTTCGTTCTTCTATAGTGCAAACAATTTATGGCAACCTCGAGAACCTGATCAAACTTAACAAGTATGGAGCAAGTCGAATATGGAACTATGATGAGACTGGTATTCAGGCTGGAAGGAACTATGGCATGAGAGTTATTGCCAAATTGGGTACAAAATGTGTACCACATTTAGTTTCAAAAAGTAGAGAGTGGATCAGAGTGCTGGCTTGTGTAAGTGCAGCTGGGATAAGCATTCCCGGGTTCTACTTGTTTAAATCAAAGAGGCACATGCAAAACTATATCTTTAATTGTGAGGTAGGAGCATTGATGGTAGTCCAAGAACATGCGTGGATGACAAAGGAACTATTTCTTAAATGGTTAGACCATTTTGCAGCTAATATCCCTGGTGGGGTTTCACTGACAAACCGAGCCCTTCTCATTTTTGACGGTCATGGCAGCCACTTGGTTTCAAGACCATTGAACAATCACAAAAATTAGGAATAGACCTGCTAACGTTGCATGCTCATACCAGTCACAAGCTGTAGCCATTGAATGTAAGCGTTTTTGCTCCATTCAAGGTATATTTTAGAGAGGAAAGAACTATTTGGAAGGTTGTAAACCTGCATATTGATATTGGACATGAAGAGTTGGCAAGTCTTGCAAGCCAAGCTTTTAGAAAAGCCTTGAAACCAAGTAACATTGTTAGTGGGTTTTGTAGAACATGAATATGACCTCTTAATCGGTCAGCCCTTGACAACGACATGGGCCCAAGTGAGGGCTATGTTGTTGAAGATGATGTTGCAACTCCTACAACAGAAGATGAACTAGTCACAATGGAAACTGAAGACGATGTTATGGCAACAGAGACATGCTTGCGTCTTCTTGGTTAAGTTGATGATGTAATAGATGGTTTTGTGAGGGAATATGATGCAAGGGAAGTGGCAAGTGATGTTGTAGCAGAATGCAATGGGGGTGATGAAGCTACAACACACATTCAACCAGAAATCCAACAAGTTTTAGCATATTTCCAACCAGAAGTTCAATCAATTATTGCACCCTCCACTAAAGCTACAACCACTACATCAACATGCCTGAGTTTTCTAACTCAAGTTAGCCAACCAGAATGGATGCATGAAGAAGCCACAAACCTTGGAGTGCAAATAAATCCAACTAAGGAAGAAGTCAGCCTCTCTATGCCTTCCCCACCACACGTTGATCTAGCTGAAGTAATACATTACTTCACTAATGCAAGGAATTGGCAAGAGCATAGTGATGGTCAAAGTGAAGATGACAATGCTATTAGTGAGGAAGAAGCTGACTTTGTGCCATGCACCCCACATGATGGATCACAAACAACAAGACCAATCAGCAAATTCTTGAAACTTCCAGTGCAGAGGGTGCAAGGAACATCATAGAGAGGTCGTTCGGGAGTGCTTCGCCTTAGTAGGGGGTCCCAAGTACTAACATCTGAAGCCTTCATTGAATTGTTCAGCCAACAAGAGGCAGAGAAGAAAAGGAAAGAGGAGTTGTAGCAACGTAAGAAGGAGTAGATGTTGCAGAGAAAGGTAGACCGTGAAGCAGAAACAATTATAAAGGAAGCAACAAGGGCTGAGAAGCAAGCAAGGAAAGTGATAGAAGATGAGTAGAAAATGATAAGAATGCAAGAGAAGCCATTCAACAGGAGTAGGCCAAGGCTGAACATCTACAAAAGGAAGCAGAAAAGAAAGCAAAAAAAGCAGAGAAGAGAAAACGTAAGTCAATAGTGGGGGATCCTATACCCACCCATCATCCTATCCTGCTTGATATGATGAGCATTTTGACACCAGCCTTTACAGCCATCAACAATATGCAGGTTGCGAGTGACTCACAACAAATGGGATTGACTGCTGATGCAAGCCAGGCATTACTTGCTCAAATAGCAACATGCCTTCAAGGAGGTATTAACCAAGTATCACCTCCTACATGTGGACCTGACTCAACTATTAGTGGATATATCATGCCACCACCTTTTCCTAGAAATATGGATAGTTGATTATGTCCATATTCAATTTTGTTTTTTGATCGATGTAGTAGTATATTTTGGTGATCTAGTTTGCAAATTAGATCTGTTTATCTACTTAAATTTATAACTGTGATATGATTATAAGATGTGATAATGCTGATGTAATTATGTTTCAAGTATGTTTGAGCCATGTTTTTCTCTCGCACCACCCAATCAATTATTGCAGTTTGATTCAAAATATAACTATGATATGATTATAAAATGTCCTAATGTTGTTGTTGTTTGTTATTGGAACCTCAAATTTGTATGCCTTATATGTTTGATGATGGTTTCAGCCTTCTATTTTCTGTGTTCTCACTAATTACACTATGTTTCAGTCTTTGTCAATAAAAAATAATCACAAAAGTTTGTTAGGTAAACCCATACGTGTGGTTTGATGAAGGCATATGAAGACAATGATATACTCTTATCAATTATCAGTATCAAAAATTAATGGAACTACATGTTAATTATCAGATTAATTATATATATACACATAGACACACACACACACATATATATAGCTATATATGTACATACATATATGCATAACCATATATATGTATGTACATATATACCTATCAATATATATATATATATATATATATATATGTATATACATGCAGACATATAATTAATCTAATACTAACTAATCTCATAATTATTGTATACTATTGCTCATTTCATCTAACTTTCAGTCATATATATAAAAAGACACATTTTTCAGTATTACTAGGTCATTGCCAAAGTAAAGTCATAGACTTTACCTGTCATTAACGTTGAATGCCTTCTGTTGATTGCGGATAAGTCCTTGCATTCCTACCATTGAGAGACCAATGCCAATAAATATATTCCTCCAATGAAATAAGCATCTAATAAGAAAAGTATTTATTTATGAACATGTGTATACCAGAAAATGTAAACATATCATGAAGCATTCAGAGCAAAATGTCCCTATAGAGTTTGTTGTGTTAACAAACACAGCTTTGTTGGTATGTTGATAATCCACATGCTTGATTCACCTCTCCACACTCCCGCTTGCCTGCAAAATAATTGTAATAAACAGGGGTAGTACTTGGTACTCGTAACATTCCCACATCAAATCATCCTTACAATATTGCATGCACAACAATAAGAGTTTTGATTGGAGCATTAAAATCCACAATGTTTTGATCCTTGGTATGAAGCTAAAAATAATAGTGTGTATTACATATGATGGCACCGTACATGGCAGAGTGCAATAGAAAGGACATATATATACATATATATGTATGTGTATACATGTATATCTATATGCATATACATGTACATATACATATATTTAGTGACAATCGTTGCACAAATTTATTTGACAATGTGTATTGTGCATATACTTCGTGCCACGACTTTCAATAAATATATGTATATCTATATAAATATACATGTCTATGTATATACATATACATGTATACACATACATGTATACATATACATTCATACATACATATGCATATACATGTGTATATATATTTGTATATACATATACATGTGCATGTATATGTATATGTATATACAAATATGTAATCTAATTATTGAAACTCATAAAATAAGTGGAAGAAAATAGATAAATATATTGTATGTTGTGATATGATTACATAATGGATAATGATCATTTCAACAACTAAGTCAAAACTGAATAGTCTGTATGGCTGAAAATAATGTAGATACTGAGTACATAAATATAAAAGAGTATATTGAACAATGAAACAGACAACATAAATGTAAATCCGGTATACTGATAAATAAAAACATGAATTTACTTATTCTGGGTGTACCAACATGAATAAGCTCCCTTTTAAGAGGAATGTGCAGAAGTTGCCTTAGTAAGCTCTGAATTCTGCAGAGGATATTCAGTGAAAGCAGGGGGTAATTCGTAATGAAAATGAGCGTGGGAATTCCCTCTTAAAAAATCATTCGAATGGGTAAATTGAATGCATTGAATTGTGGTGGGTGAATTTCAAATTTGAATTTTCTGTGGGAAACAATCTGTCATTTCATTTTGCAGTGGCCATCTATGCCTGAGTTTTGTAGAGGATATGCTGTGAAAGCATATGCAAATTTGTAGTGAAAATGACACTGGAAATTGCCTCTTATAAAATCATTAGAATGTGTATATTGAATGCATTGAATTGTGGTGATTGACTTTCACATTTGTATTTTTCTGCCAAACAATGGTGTGTTGAATGAAAAATTTCCTATTACCAATTATCATTTCACCTATTTCAAGTTATGTTTGTATGCGGGCCCCATCAAAATATCACGTGGGTCCGTTAGGAGGTGGTCCCTTTACCATCAACCTCATCACATTAAAATGTTCTCCATGTGCCCCATATTCCTTCATCAAACCATGCATATGAGTTAACCACGTACCCCTTAAGCCTTCATCAAACCATGCATACGTGTTAACTTAACCGCAGGTTGTTGGGCAGCTTTAAGCCCTAAAGTCTTCATCTCCCATGCTTTTCATCCTCATTTTCACCATTATTAGCCATATAAGATTATACATATATATATATATATATATAAATATATAATCTGATATATAATATATATATATATATATCAGATTACATATGTACAATCTTATATAGATATATACCACCCATCATATTACATATGTTAAGGTCCATGTCATTTTCACCTTTATTATCCATATAAGATTATACATATATATAGTCTTCGATAGATATATATCTATATCAGATATTAAGTTAATACTGCTTTTAAGTTCTTAACTACAGATAGCATAATACAGTTATGCATCAAAAAGACCAAAATTTTCTCTCCATTAAATAATATCATGTATGCCATAAGGATATTTTTGCTCATTATGCTTATAAAATATCACGAAAATAGAATCATGGATGATCGTATAACAAGCTATTGTCAATGTGAAGACTCAAAACAGGTTAACATACTTTATCCAGAACCTTAAGAAGAGTTTGATCGGGAATATGTTTTGATCAGTATTTGTCTTTTTGTAAATTGAGTTTGGTAATATACATAGTAATTCATGTTTCCATGATTGTATAATTCTAAGGTTTGGAAGGAAGGTACAAAAAAAGTCTGCATTGAATAAAGAGAAAGCACCTATGGGGGAAAACCCTTATGCAACTACCTTGAGCTTAGAGGAGAACGAATGTTTATTTCATACTTGGATATAAGCTAAAACAAGATCCTTTATTTACCAACAACAATAATGAAAGTTAGAAGAACCTAATAGCTTTGGATATTGGCCAGAGACTAAAGTTGCTTGGGAAAAGACATGATATGAATGGTGCTTTGCTGCAATGATGATTGACTCTAGATTATATGTTGAAAAGGATAACATCTCATAAACAAAAGAGGCCAGAAAGTTGAGTTTGTGAAATCCAAACAGAGAGAGTACAACCCCTAAATTATAAGCTTTAGACTTGGGGACAATTCACAACTTGTGTTGTATTTCAACAAATAGAACAAAATTGCAGTTATGGACTAAATTTAACTACATTTATACAGTAGCTGGAGCGGTTATCAATAGTGAGATATGATCAAAACTGGAGGGTTTAATGTGATATGTAAATAAGGTTTTTCCTGTGGTGATAATGTTGATAATTAGAGGTTAAAAGAGGCACCGAGATCTCTGAGGTACTTTGAACATAAGTATTTTGATGTTGGTGTTGTGGATTTAGAAGATTTTTATTCCACTCAATGCTGCTATTTGTGGCTTCCATTATGTCTTTATTTTTTTTTAAACTATTAGTATTTTGTCATTGATGGGTTATATGCTTCCCAGCATAAATTTTGGCACATATAGTGCAAATTTGGTCAAAGGGTGCCCATAGTTGTTTAGTCTCTCTCTATCTACACTTGAATGTTATGTGATGTGTGTCTTGGAAGGTGTTTGGAGGAATTCATGAGTTAGTGGTAGAGCATATTTGAATTGAAATATGATCCTTGTTTAATGATTTTCTAGTTGTTAAATATGTTTAATGATTTTCTAGTGCAGTGTTGAATTTTACAATACTATTTATTTGCAGTGTAAAATTTAAGGATATGAATAAGGTTCCTTTCATCCTATTCATGGGTTTAGATCTCTGAGTCATTGCTGGTCCATCCAAAATGAAATTAGAAACAAATATTTGGATAAAGTGGATTGTTCTGATGTTGCAATGTAACTGTGTAAGTGAGGCACAAGTAATATGATGTCTACAAAAATGTCAAGGACAAAGTTTCAGTCTCTTCAGCTAGGATTGCTATCAATGAATCTCTTATGCTATCTTGATTGTGTAAGTAGGAAGAGAGCACAGAGAGAGATCTACCAATCTAATTTTTCAATTATCCGTTGCTAACTACCAGCCCTTATTATTGATATAAAACAGGGTTTCTCTATAGGAGTACAACCAAATTACTTTCCTATGGAAAAAATGAATTGAAAGTGAGGTGCTTAATGTTTAAGGCACTCTGGTATATATCGAAGAACTTTTTTGATAGTCACAATAAAACAGTAATGAATTTCACAAAATTAGCTTTTGACTTCACAAAGTCAAAATAAATCGCATCAATTTATCACAAATTAATATAGTTTTGTGTTCAAACTTCAAAGAACTAAATTTCTAGCTATCAGATGTCAACAAGACTACCAAGAAGCATCCTATTCAGTTTTAGCTTGCTTGCTAGAGGAATTTTAGGTATCTTGTTAAGAATGTATTTTACCTGTACTTTCATAATAGCAGGTTGGTTCCCTTAGCATAATGAATCTGGATAGATCTACTGGCATTTTGTAAGGCCTCTCTTTGCATGTGACTAATACAATCTTAAAGTGTTATATATTCCTCCTAAATAGATGGTTAGATATATTGCAAGCGATATGAATTGTCTAACAGTAACCTTATAGTTTTACATTATGATATATCACTGTTATTTTACTTAATGAAGATGTATGTGCATGTGAATTATTGTATGAGATTCAAACTTATAAGATGAATCTGAAATAAGATAATTGTTGTGTCGTATTATATTGGAAGTGTAATTAGCTATGTAAATGATTCATGAATAAAGTCACAAAGATTCGATTTAGAATTAATGTTGTTTATTAATATGTCTAATTATGCTTGATTATGTTGTGCAGGAAATTAAATGAGTCGATGTGGGATTAACATTAAAGGTCGAGAAGATAATGGTGCTAGCATGAGAAGGGATAACCATCAAGTGCAAATCAAAAGACTTCTTGTTGAGGATATAAATTTATCTCCACCCGAGACCTAAAAGCAAGTAGAGTAAATGTATTGGAGGGCTAAGGAATCAAATATGCAAATAGGAGGATGGATAAATATTGGAATCAAATCAAATATATCTTTGGGAAGTTCTAAGTGTAGCCTATTTGACTTAGAAGGGTTTGATGTTATATTTTTGATTGGGTGATTATGTTTGAGTACAATCCAATTGTAGGACATGTGATGTGAGTTTGGTTGGGGTTGGAACCCTTGGTCAGGATCAAAATTCGTATGGATTCTTTTGTGGGTTTTAAAAAGGGATTATTGAGTCAATTTCCTTGGTTTTTGAACAAGAATAGACCCCTAGGACCTATACCTATGGGTTTGGAGCCTTTTTGACATGTGAACTTGTCCTTGGAGTGTGAAAAGACCCCTCAAAAGTCCACATTCATGAATGTGACGAATTCAAAAAGTGTTGGGGCTTGGGAAGAGTGACTTGTCACTCTCAACCTTCTACTCCCCAAAAGTTCTTGGAATTGGCACAAGGCTCACACATGTGTGAGCACTTGTGGGAAAGAGTGTAGGTTTGTAGGATCCCTATATATCTCAAGAAGATGGAAGATTTGGGGCATTGCCCACTTCTCCTTTTGGAGAACTTGAGAGAGATGGAGAAAGGATGAGAATAGAGGAGTCCACCTTTTTGGAGAAGATAGTGAGCAAGATGGCTTGGTTGGAGAGGCAAGAAGGATATAAGAGTTTATCCATTCATCTAAAGAGAAGAGATAAGTTTTCCCCTTTTCCCATTCCTATTGAATTTATTGTTGTAAGAAAAGAGTATGTTTGTATGGATATTAGTTGAGTATGGCGAGTGAAGTGCCTTTATGCAAGCAATGAGATGTTGTGTTATCTCTTTTGTAGAATCATGAGAGGACTCCATTCATCATCTTGGAGTAATAAAATTCTTGCTCGGGGGTATGGCTAGAGCCCACGAGGCTCCATGACGCCATTACGGTAGGGTGGAGAGCAAGCCTGGTTCAATTGTGTGTTATTTGTTGTATTTCTTTATATTGAGTTGTAAAATAGAAAGGTAGTGTTTTTTTATGTAACCTTTAGAAATGGAACAAGAGCAAGTTGTATTCTTTGAGCTGTATCCTAGTTGTTATTATTCTCGTGGCTAGATACAATCATTGAAACTTCTGCTCCACTAGGATTGCTGACTTGAAGAGAAATATGATTTTTTTTATTTAGCCTTTAGAGCTCTTATGTTATAATGAGATGGGAAATTTAATTGTTAGAACTCAGAAAAAAAAAAACAACTAATACAATATGTAAATCTGGTTAAAGGGTATGAATGAGTGGAGTTTTAAAATGCATTAGTTTAAATGGAGATATGCATGATATTTCACTTACAAAACTTCCTTCCTTACCAAATATGTATAGATAAGATGTATTGTATTTATTTGGTTGCCATTAGTTAAAAGGTATGCTCTTTTCGGAGTAACCTCGTCAATCTTCCAATTGAATTGACTGTACAAATATATATATATAGAAATCTATGCACACACTCCCATTCCTAGCAGCTATAAAATAATCATTACTTCTATAATTTTAAGTAAATGTATATATGCTTAAAACAATACCCAAGCTACACTCTTTATATGAATTGGTTGAATCCTCCTAAAATTTGATGGAATACTTGGTTTATGTAGATTGTTTACCTTATATTGATAGTTCTTTAATGGATGTGTCACACATAAATCATGTCTTCTGTAGTTGGTGTTTAATAGCTGCCAAAATAAACAAATAGATAAATGAGATGAGAAAAAAGAAGTGTTGCAGCTAATCCATACCCTTGTTAAGCCAAATGATGTGATCTAGTGCTAAAAACTGAGCCCACTGTCTCCAAATTTGGCCAACGTTCGAGTTCCAGGTCTCACCATCACCAAAGTATGGTAATAACTTAGGGCTATTTTCTTAGGAAAATATTTATGTACACATCATTGATAAACCGTGAATCAGCCAAAGGAAGAAATAAAGCATTTAAAAAAAAATAAAAATAAAAATAAAATATAATAATAAACCCTACAAACTGTGGTGGCGGCACCCTGAGAATGGCCATGCAAAAGCCAATGAAATGTTGAATCCTGCAATGGTGTCTCAACAAGGAGAGAACACCCTGAAGTTTGGACGTGGGGACCATTTGCAACCCCTAGTAGGCGCCATACTCCTCAGCCTAGCTGTCATTCCTCCCCATCGTTACATCCTCTCTCTCAGCTCTTAGCGATTAGGGTTAGGAAAAAAATAAAAAAATAAAAATATAATAACTCTTTTATCGTGGTCATCACAGTGTTGAGTATAAGGGGTTAGCGGCTCTATAGTTGAAGGCATGGAGAATAAGAGACCTTAAATTTAAGCTCTCTCACATAGCAACCAGTGCGTTTTAGGAAGGAGTTACGCTTGTAAAAGAGAGAAAAATATTGATTAGGTAATAGTGTTTAAACCGGGGCTTGTAATAGAATTCTGCAATGGAAATGTTTGAGCACAGATATCTTGCAGCTATCTTATGAGAAAAAATGAATGGCTGGACATAATGATTAAAGCATAAATAAATAAATAAATAAATTTCACTGACATTAGTGTGTATCGATTTTCCCAAGTTATAAATGCTTTGCATAATCGGCTTCTGTAATAGCCATAAATTAAATGATATCTGGATCAGCAATTAAAATTTATAGATATGGAATTGAGGTGGGAAAAGAGAGAAAAATATATACAAATATGTATTTATAATGTGAGCATGATACGTAATTTAAGGAATCCGTCACAGTTAGTTGCTAGCCATTTTTCCCCTATGGCTAGGCTATTAGACTGCTTAAGGCACGTTCTATCCCAGCTACGACTTATAAATTTCTCCTTGCGTGGAAGAAAAGGATACCAGTACCATGGTAGAGTGTGGTTAAGAGTGGGGAAGGCTTTGATGAGGTTAGATTCTTCATAAATGATCAGCAATAACTCTTGAACCATCCACTTAATTATAAATAGTAAGGAGGACAGAACATAGGTGATCGATATTATTGACCTGTGCGTAGATTAGATAGCTTCCAATTATAAGTTGTAGCCCACTCAAGCATTGCCTTCGATGATATTCAGTTGTTCACTTCCAAGTCAGATTGATGCAGGCCAAGTCTTCTATATGGTATTTGTCACCCTGGAGTGACAGGCTACTACCTGAGCCTAGAAATTTGCAGTGACCCTTTTTATTTCATTATAACGTCCAATCAAATTTGGTTGGAGCTGGTAGATATGTCATATTTGCATAGAAATGGATGCTACCTACAGCTGTCATAATTCGCCTTTATCATTGTACGCAAATTAAACAAACTGTGGTGGGTGGTGCAGCTATTTTCGGTTCTTCTATAATAACAATTGTTCTTGCTGCCTCGAGATCAAGCCTAGTGAATTATCTTTGAAATAAATGGTTATTCCAGCTGCCACAGTAAGATGATGAACTCGGTAATAACTATTTTTACTAGCAAAATGTATATATGCTACAGACCTTAATACAAGATAAATATTGTGATAGCTTCTGAATGGCTCCAAATAGCCATTTTAATAGCTGAATGTGCAAGATGAATGGGAGCAGCCATTAAAATTTTGTATGAGCCAAGGGAAAAGCACGATGAAATAATGAAAGGTTAAAAATAATAAATAATTAAAATATAAATTTAATGTTCATATTCTTGGAGATAGAGTCACTTCGGTAAGAAATATCCTCCCCACCACCCAGAAATAATTCGTTGAAGGAAGAAATAAGAAACATAAAATAAAATTGAATGCTATCCATTAAATGCCATAGAAAACTTCTGGTTGTTGACAGATGGGTTTATTATCACGTTATTATTTAATTCTAACATCTACAAAATAAACAAAAAAAGAAACAGTGATTAACTCCATTTGAAAATAACTTTAGATTCATCCCAAATCTGAATTCATCATTCTAAATAAAAACATAAATTAAAATAAAAGAAAGAAAAATAATTTATACCTTTCACTAAAGTCGTGTGTTTCATGTTGGTAACTTCAGTTAAAACTTGGCCTTAACAGATTTAAAAGTAAGTAAAAGAAGACAGTTTACCATGTGCCAAACTCTCATTCCGGCATGTACTGGAAACTCAATTTTTATTTTCAAAAATTCTAATTAGTATTATATTAAAATTAACACTAAATAGATAATATTTAACACGACAAATCATATCTATATAGTATGGTTTAAATTAATAGTATGGTGTGAAGTAGAGATCCGCGATCAAAAGTTTAAGAGTGAAGCATGAGTGTTCAGGGACTATGTTCCTCATTTTATGCTTAGGAAGCTTAGCTTTTAATTATTTAAATTCTAATGTATAGTTCTAAATAGAATTAAAAGGGAAAGAAATCATGGTATAATGAACTTAATTAGCCGATAGGGCTATTATAGGGTGAGAATTGTCCGAAAAGTCTCATGTCCTGAGTCGACCGAGACTATTTCGGCCGAATCCCACCCTCGAGACATGCGAAGGCATTTTCCTCCCTGTGAAGGCATTTTTTGCGGTTGGATTTTCACTTTCTTGACTCCGTACGCTGTTCCTCTGCACCTGGTATGGGCGTCCTGCCAGGAGTATGGGTGAAAAATAAATGAATCATTCAGATCGAACACTGTACCAGCTACTCCCTGCGTACTGTGTTAATTTTACCTTGACTTTCGGGGTTTTGCGTGCGAGTTGAAGTAATGTCTGCGTGTATTCCCTATTTGCCTATTTCTATTGCTTTTTCAAGTGGCCGCCTTTAGAATAAAATGGCAATGGCGGTTATGACAGGAGGAGAGCAAGGAAACATCAGAAGGGAGAGGGTAATTTCTATTTTTATGCTTCATGGCCTTTGTTGCTTTTACCTCAGCTTTGAGTTGTTGTTTCACTGCCTTGTCTTCATCATCATCCTTAAATGGTTATGCAACACCAGCGTATACTTTGGAGCTAACCCCAGTTGTATTTTCAGGCCCTTCATCCGTAGCAACCACAGTGTCAGCAAGGAGCGATGAATAATTCTGTGTTTTGGAGTTACCAGTCTATTCACAAGGATTCGCTTGTCAAATACGAGGGAAGCAGGCGGTAGATCTATCATAGGAGGCGTGCCTGCACTGAGGCTAGATTGCCTGGTGGCGATGAATGCAGAGAGGGAGTCTTCCTCTATTATTGAAGCTGCGAGGAACAAGATTCCTGTGGTGTCGCTAATCGAGTCTGATATTTCCTTGGGATTGTATAAAAGAATTACTTATCCCATTCCCGCCAACGATTCAGTATAGTTCGTCTACTTGTTTTGCAATTTGATCGCCTAAACTTGGTATGAAATTTGTTTTTTAATCGTTTTCGATTTTAACTGAAAAGCTTTTCTTCTTCGATCTGCTTTTACAGAATACATGTTTTCATCTATCACATTGAACAGGGGAGTAATGCATAGAGAATCATTACCATCATAAATTTAAGCCTAACTTATGGTTTTGTTGAATAAATCTGAACACTCTCTGTTTTGTGTTTCTAGAAAAAATGAACTTTTTACTTCTAAATCTGTTTTTGAATTAAATTGCAAATAACAACGATGGTAAATACGTAATTTCTCGAAGGCAACACTCAAGTTATTAATTTTACCAAAGAATTCATTCTGACGCTGTGTGAATAAACATTTGGTTGAAGACGGCTTTATGAGGCACTGGTGGAGGAATTAATTAGTGTTATGGCACCACACGAAAAATAAATAAATAATAATAATAATCTTATACCTGTGCTACGGATGGAATCACATCAGATATAAACACCGACCTGTTATTTACTATTTTAAACATTATGGCGCATACATAACCAGACACAATAAATTTTGCAACGACTGTCAGATCTTTAAGGCAGAAATTGAGCTTGTCATCGATATTGAAGTTCTGAATTTTGAGTACATTGGGTAATGAATGGACTATCTACTTCGCTGACAGAGGAATTAATGGCTAAAGAGGAGCTGCACTCAAACATGAAATTCATGAGCAACCCTATAGTCTATCCTAAGTCTTATTACGGTCAAAAGCTCTGAGCTTTAATGTACACCTCTACTTTACTCCTACGGTTGCCTGGAAATGCACTCAAACTGGTTGTAGCATCCTTACAAAAGCTGGCACCAATTTTAATGACTTCTCTACTTGTGTGGAATAGCCCAGAGAAGATGTACAGAAGGTCAATTAGGATAAATTTTATTCTATTTTTAGGATCTTAGTCATAATTTTCATTTTAGATACATACACTAAAATCTTGTTGAAGCGTTATTTTCAGGCTGCAGCTCCACAAATTGGAGAAGAAAAAAAAAGAACAGAAAACCGTTCCCACCAATATGGCAAAATTATAGTAGGTATCCTCATTAGCACTATCACATATATTATGGCGCTTCTAGTGTATGGTGGTGAGGTTTCTAAAAATGAAATAAAAGATAAAATGATAATTTTCCTTAACTTTAGGCATAGTTCTTAACCATATCTTTTAAGAGACCCACCCACGTATTCTTTATGTTTAAAGGATTCCTTAAATTAAGAAATGAAGAATATATTCCCACTATTTTTAAGGAAAAGAAAAGGGCGGCATATTTACTATATTTATCTTACAAAGACAAGCTTTCTTTTTTTTTAATTTTAAGTTCCTTTAGAGTAAAATAAAATATTTAGAAAATAATGTATTAGTTTATAAGTGATAATTATTATTATTACTTTACATAAGTTCCTAAAGAAAATAGATTGTATGTGTGTATAAAAAAGGTATGCATCTTTTTATTTATTTATATATATCATGAATAAATAAACAAATAAATAAATAATAGGAAAAGAAATGATGACTTATCACTCTTTTTTTTTTTTGGAATAAAGAGGTAACATTAGAATCAATAATGATCTTACAAGTAATATTAAGGATAGTGCTAGAATTGCTGAGATCGTTAGGAGATCAAATTGGCTATTAGAATTATAGTTTATATGATAATTACTTAGCATTACCAATAAAAGGGGACACCATTAATGTTAAAGATCACCATAGTCTTAATTAACGACATTTATAATTAGGTCAAAAGTAACATTGATATCAATGTCTACCTATGAATATGAATCACAATATTATGATATGGACATTGAAAAAAAACTAGATAATGAATTGGACCATCTAATTATAAAGTAACTTGTAAATTAGGAGGATTACACGAGGATATGGAGTGATTAGGAACTAAATGTCATTTTGTTATGGTTTGGGTAAAGCACGATAATAACTTTGTTATTAAAATTTCATGGTGGATTAATTGAAATTGTTATTGTAGTTAATTGATGAGGACAACATTCCCTTACTAATGAGGGAGTGGTAAATAAATGACAATCCTTATATTGGTGTAACTTCAATAATGATAATGCCCCTATCAATGTATTGTTATTCAAATTGAGTTATTAGTTAAAAGTTGATAACGTGACACTGTTGTGTTTGGTTACAATTAATACCACGTAAGCATCCTGCTAGAACAAAATTAATGCAATTTGATGAAGTCAAGATAATAGGCCACCTTGTAAAATGTGACAACATAGATTCAAACTCGACGATAAGTTTATTTGCAGTCACACTTGTAATCAAGATATCTCATCATGAAAAAAAAATAGTGCCAATTAGATTAATTCCTTTTAAAACAAAAAAAAAATTGTTGGGTTTTTCTTGCAAAAATTTCTAGGCATGACACTTGGTATCATGGGTACTCTATTTATGGACACACGAGAAAGCTTTCCTGAGTTATAATCTGGCTTACACTGCTGCACGTGATAAATTTATTGCAGGGGGGGAATATCCAAATCTAATTTTCAGGCTTGAGGAAGCTCTTGATCGCTTTGTTGGAGGTCTTCCATTTGCTCTGATGCGATTTTGTGAGGTACTCCTATCCATCAAAATGGAGGGTTATGTTTTTGAAATGCTACACATAGTAGAATATTATTGTTTTTGTTCAATTTTTTTATGCATTGTGTAGATGTTATTGAAGCCACAAAGCATTTACCCTAATATGTCTGAGTTCTTTCTTACACTCCAAAAAGAAAATGCTCTTATATTTTCATGTATTTGTAAGCGTTTTAATTTACCATTTAATAAACACAAAATTAAATATAGTGTTAAGGATAAACCTTTATTCAAATTAGAATGGGTCCATCTCTCTTATAATGGAAAATAAAACTAAACCTTAGAACTGAAAAAAATTTCTATCTCTTTAAAATATGTCCTTCAGTTAAATCTTGGGGTTTTTAACATAAATTGTAAAAAAACTAAATTAATCGCATTTCTTTGCACTTACGGATAAGTGCATAAGATCTTTCTTCATATTGTCACATCCCTGTCAAAATCGTCTACTGTTGGCCATCATATGGTCAAATAAAACAATAACTTGAGAGGACGTCTGAATTAAATATAGCATGAGGGGGATCGATGCAAGAAAGAAGAGAATAGAGACACATTAATTATGAAGTATGGAAGGCTTAGCATTGGCTGCAACGACGTGGACCAAGGTATGGACCTTCATAAATGTTTGCATAATGGTTGTTGGCCAAGTAAGATTTAGTCATGGGTATCCATTTCCATTAAATTGAGGAGGATTGGCTACCGTTGGGTGGAGGAACATGTAATCTATTAAAGAGACTTTAGAAACTTTCAAACAAATATAAGTTTTGGTAGGTGAAAAAGCCAATTTAATCACTGGTTGAACAGTGAGAAGACCCTGGGGAGTAAAACTAAATCTGAATAAGATATCTGGAAACAAAATTACCCAGTTGTTTATAATTTGTAGAAGAGCTCAATCTTTCCTGTAATGCTTATCTGAGATGTGTGAAATTCTGCTTTAAGCACTTCACCTAAAACAATCAAGCGCCAAACATGTCAATCAGCAATTACCATCACACAGAACATTTCAGTAGTATCTTTTAAAAACCCAAAAGTATCCCTCAAGAATGAATGCTTGTTTTAAGCGAGCAAAACTCTACTTAAAGGTTAAGCAGTTCCAAGATTTGAACAGGAAACTGTAGGAAAACATATCGATTAAGTAACCACCTCATTAATAATATGTTACTTTTTATATATAGTTAGAGACTAGGAAAAAAGGACATCATAGATTAAAATTTCAACTAGAAACCAATGGGTGCAGCGAAGAAGTGTGGATAGTCAATTGGGTAGTTATTTCATTCACTTTGATTTGTAGCTAGCAAAAACAATTCCATTTCTAATAATTTTGTCCTAACAAATTGTGCATGTTTTGAACAATTTCAAAGTTGAGAGTGATGTATATACATTTTAATTTTGGTAGGTTCTTATATTATTAGTTAATGTAGACAGAATGAAATGATTAATACAACCTTTCTACAATCAAACTTAATTATTGAGCAATTATTCCTAATGATAGGTGGTAGTTGTATAAGTATTCTTTTAATTAATTGAAGTTTATTTTAAAGAATTAAATCATTTTATGAATTGTTTGAGATTCAAAATCAAAGATAGATCACAAAGAGAAATCAAAATCTAAGAAATTTGAGAGAAATCAGAATCAAAGAAATTTGATCAAAAATCAGAAAAATCACAAAGAAAAATCAAAATCAAAATCAAAGGGATTTGATTTAAAAATCAAAATGATAAATCACAGTATTTTAAAATATTTACCATAGATAAATTAAAAAATCAAAATGATAAATCTATTTTAAAATATTTATCATAGATAAAATAAAAAATAAAATAAATAAAAAATAAATAACTTGAAAGATCAAATAAATAAATCAAAGAGATATGATCAAAAAACAATAAAATATAAATTACTAAGAATTAAAAAAATGTATCATAGATAAACTAAAAGATCAAATAAATAATCCAAAGATAAAACTAAATCAAAAAGATCAAATAAAAATGTTTACCATGATAAATTGAATGATCAAAGAAAAAAATCAAAAATCAAATCAATAATTCAAAGATATATCTCTTTACCCTAACCCTAACTATATCTCTAGCATGGATATATATATATATATAGAGAGAGAGAGAGCATCAAACTTAGGGTTAGGGTTAGCATTAGGATTAGGGTTGCATTTAGGTTTGCTGTCAAGTTTAGGGTTAATAGATATAGTTAGGGTTGGGGTAATAATTGGGGTTACTAGCATCAAACTTAGGGTTAGGGTTAGCATTAGGATTAGGTTTACATTTAGGTTCATTGTCAAGTTTAGGGTTAATAGATATAGTTGGGGTTGAGGTAATAATTGGGGTTAAGGTTAACAGGATTAGGGTTATAGTTTTATTCTCGGTCAAGTTTAGAATTATGATTATGGTTAGGATGGGGTTAAGAGATATAGTTAGGTTTAGGGTTTAGGTTAGGGTTAGGGCTAGAGATATAGTTAAGCTTATGGTTAGGGTTAAGAGATAGAGTTAGGGTTAGAAATATGGTTAACATTAGGATGAGGATTAGGGTTTGCATCAAAATTAGGGTTAGGGTTAGCATGAAGAATAGTTTAGGATTAGGGTTAGGTTTAGCATTAAGATTAGAGTTACAAAAGGGGTTAGGGTCACGTTTAGGGTTAAGAGATATAGTTAGGGTTAGGTTAATAGTTGGGGTTAATCTTATCAGGGTTAGGGTTAGGGTTAGGGTTAAGAGATATGGTTAGGGTTACAGGTAAGGTTAAGGTTAATGCTAGATATATAGTTACAATTAGGGTTAGGGTTGAGATTTAGTTAAGAGTAGGGTTTATGTTGGCTTTAGGATGAGGCTTAGAGATAGCATCAAAATTAGGGTTAGGGATAGCATCAAGATTTGCTCAAGATTAGGGTTAGAATTGGGTTTAAGGTCAAGGTTAGGTTTACAAATAAGGTGAGGGTTAGGGTTTGCATAGTTGTTATGGTCATACTTAGGGTTAGGTTTTGAGTTAGAAATATCATTAGGTTTAGGGGATTAGAAATTTAGTTAAGAATAGGATTAGGCTTAGGGTTAACATCAAGATCGAGGTTACGACTAGCATCAAAACTAGGATTAGGGTTAGAATGAAGATTAGCTTAAAATTAGGGTTAGAGTTAGGATCAGGGTTAGGGTTACAATTGGATTTAAGATCAATTGTAGGTTTAGGGTTACGATTTACATCATGGTTATGGTTATGCTTATGGTTAGGATTTGGGATAGAGATATAGTTAGGTTTAATGTCATTATGTGGTTAGGTTTAGGGATAGACAATGACTTAGGAATAGGGTTAGTGTTAAGATTAAGAGATATGGTTAAATGTTCTCAAAGGTAAAAATATATAGTTAGGTTTAGGGTTTAGGTTAGGATTAGGGATAGAGATATAGTTAAGCTTATGGTTAGGGTTAAGAGATACAGTTAGGGTTAGAAATATGGTTAACATTAGGATGAGGGGTAGGTTTTGCATCAAAATTAGGGTTAGGGTTAGCTTTCCTTTTGCTTTCCAGGCCTTGAAGCCAAATGGCATATACCATAGCCCCTCACCATCAAACACCTAACCCCTCACCATCAAACACCAACAATTGTACTGTATTTTGTTCGCAAAAAGGTTCTAATGCAAAATTGCTGACCAATTTTTTGACTTTTCATAGCGCACATTTTATATACCATGAACTACCAACAAATGTACTTGCTACAGTTGAGCTATAATGTTCCACCACTTCAACCATTTAAGATAGTATATTGCGTTGTTCATCCACTTGGCATATTCAACTCTACTTGCATCCCGCCACCCATTCACATTCCCTATGAATAATTACTCTTGCAAAAAACCAGATTGCACTTTCCCCATGCATTCTCCCCCTCTCTGCCCTCCGAATACACTACCATAGTATACCCTCCTATCGGTGTAACCATTGCACCTTGCTAAGGTGCAAGCTTCTTAATTATTATATTAGTTAGAAAGTTTTTGAAAAAAAAGTAATGGTTTGTTATTTTTTTTATTCTTTTAAAAAAAATAAGGAAATATGTAAATTTAATAAGAAATCTGAAAGATTCTCATTACATGCATATTATCATATGTAATGAATAAGTAAGTTTTGTAGATAATGTAGAAAATTGAATTTATAGAATAAGATAAATATAAATATATTAAATATATTTTATTAAAAATAAAATAAATAAATAAAAGACTTTGATAAATTATATTCATATATTTATATATAAGACCTTTTAAATTAAGTTCATTTAATTTCATATAAGATCTCAATATTTTATATTGTTGATAAATTTTGTGAGATCATTATATTAATTTATTACGAGTTTTGACATTTTCTCTAAGTGAGTGAAGTTATTATCTTATTAGTATTAGAAATTTTAAGTTGAATTGAATATTATTATTATAGTATATCAATAATGGTATATTAATGTGAAGCTTAGGTTGAAATGGATTAGTCATTTTAGTTTAGAAGTTAACCTTGTTATCCTCAAAATGTCATCTTCGATGATGTGTTGATGGCACGATTCAACAACACACTATGCATGTAGTGTGAAGGTCATGTTTTGTTTTTGAATGATAGTTTACATATTTAAATGTATTTAAAAATTAAAAAAAAATTAAAAAAAATTATTGCATTTTCTAGTGAAAATTTTGGGCATGACACATTTTTAGCTTTGTTGAAATCGCTACTAACCAAATTAGACCAGATTTAATCAAAACCCAAGTGAGTGCTACCAAAGGAGAATCATCATTTGAAGTGGTTCATATTGTGGATGATGGGGCTTGTGACTCATGATTTTATGGAATGGTATTAGCAGGCCTTAAATCAAAACCTCAAGCCATGAGGCATAATGATGTCTCATCATTATCACTTCTACAGTGGGATCAAGGAAGGATGGGAAAAAAAATGCAATTAATGAAAGGGTCAAAAGGAGACTAAGACAAGCAATCTCAGAGAGATGTACTTGGAGACGAGAGTAGCATACCATTAGGTGACCATTGCTCGCCCAAATCCTCTCCAATGGCATTGGTATGGTTTTGCCATGAAAAGAGATAAGGATGATTTTGACATGTCCAGAAGATTCAAGACATTGACATGGAGACCTATGCAAAGTTTGGGAAGGTAAACAATTTGGAGAAGGGACAACCGAGTAGTTTGAGGAAAGTCGAGAGCTTCCAAATTGGCGAGAGGGGATTTTAGAATAATGTCAACAGAAATCATAGCGCTCAAACATTGACGACGCCCAAAAAAACCACTGTTGAAAAAGCAATCTTGCAGGTGAAGAGAGGTGGAGACGTTTTCTGCAGCTCCATATAAATTAATTGGTAGCACTCACTTGGGTTTTGATTAAATGTTTAAATTTCATATAATAATTCACAAGGGTTCACTTGTCTACCAGTCGGCAGTCACATGTAAATATAAATGATTACAGTCAAACCCTTAATGGCATACACACAAATGAGTTTTAAAAACACCAAAATGCACTCAAACACCGTCAAACCCAACAAAATTCCACTATTAAATAAGCAATCTTGTAGGTGAAGAGAGGTGGAGACGTTTTATGCAGCTCCATATAAGATTAAATGAAAAAGTCTTTGAAGATTAAGTATCTTATTATATACCCAATAAATTTAATGATGATACTTGGTCAAAATTCTATCAATGTCCTGTTTAAATCACATTACATGTGATTACTTCATAGAATAATGTCAAAAAAAGGCATAGCAGTCAAAAAGTCGATGACGTAGACAGAATAATTCATGAGGGTTCATTTTTCTACCAGTCGGCAGTCACATGTAAATATAAATGATTACAGTCAAACCCTTCATGCCATACACAAAAATGATTTTTAAAGACGCCAAAATGCACTCAAACATTCTCGAACCCAACAAAATTCCACTATTAAACAAGCAATCTTGCAGGTGAAGAGAGGTGGATACGTTACCTGCAGCCGAAGGTCATCGCCGTGGTCGCAGAGCCAAATTCGGTGGCGAGAGAGAGGATGCAGCGACGAACATTCTGGAAGGAAACCGCGAGAGATGAAGACTTTAGGGCTTAAAGTTGCCCAGCAACCCACGGTTAAGTTAACACGTACACGTGGTTTGATGAAGGCTTAAGGGGTACGTGGTTAACTCATATGCATGGTTTGATGAAGGAATATGGGGCACGTGGAGAACATTTTAATGTGATGAGGTTGATGGTAAAGGGACCACCTCCTAACGGACCCACGTGATATTTTGATGGGGCCCGCATACAAACGTAACTTGAAATAGGTGAAATGATAATAGGAAATTTTTTAAATTTTTGTTTGGATTTGTAATGAACGGGTATAGGCGAAATAGTGAAGATGTAGGGGATGGAGGTAAAA